>CM034361.1:64645526-64761754 GCA_019925275.1 Mytilus edulis | reverse complement strand
AACTGCCAAAATGCAAATCTAATTTTTTTTATTTCAATTCTTAATTACATCTTTCTACATACATATTACTCCTTTTATCACTTTTGATTGAGAATATTTTATATGCTTATTTTGGTAGTATGAAAAATCTATGAAAAATCTATGAAAAATCAGAAATCTTCCAAACAATTATTCATCATCATGACCAAAAAGATTTTTTACATTTAAACTTGAAGGACCTTTATAATCTATCTCCCTTATCTACAAGGGTTGACATTTCTTTAAAGGGTAATTGTAAAGTTATCAAAAATGAATTCGAGTTAAAAAAGACAAATGACGTTGCACTGCAAAAAATGTCTACATGATACTAATTTGGTCAGAATATATATCCAAGGCATAATACGACAATGTGGAACTCCTGTATCAAAAACTCATCTAAAATCATAAAATCAAATGTAAGTATAAAATCATTCAATATTTGCGTTACTTTTTTTAAAATCTAATTATTTATCTTCTTATATTAACTAATTAGTCTAGGTAAAATGACATGTCTTTCTGTGGATGTTACCTTATGAACTATAGCCATCACTGAAAAAAAATAGCTTAGCAATAGGTCTAGTACAGCTTGGTTTAAATATTCATTTACATAGTCAGGTTCGCTTTTTAACATGCATTATATTTGCCACTGGACATTCAACAGGCAACCCTCATCAACATCATTAATTGAAAAATCATAAACAGAAACAGAAAATTAAAATGCTGGGGTCCTAAATAAGTTGATGAATTTTACAGTGTTTTTTTAATGAAGTTTCATAATCCTTATAGCATAAATGAAAGCAGATGGTGTATTTCAACAAGAGATGTATCTTAATAACTATAAAGACATCCTCTTTGGCTTAAACAGTACATAGAAATATGTTTTCCTCTCTACTCTAAAATGAAAGTTAATAAACAATCAAAATAACAGAGAAGTTATTATAGTCATTTTCAACAGAAATTTATAAATAAGAATGTGACAATAGTACACAGATACCCCACTCACCCAACTCGCACTATTGTTTTTCTATGTTCAGAAGGAGGTGAAATTTGGGGTCACGACTCACAACTGTAATTTGGCATTAAAAATTAGAAAGATCATATTATAGGGAACATGTGTACTATTAAAGTTTTAAGTTGATTGGAATTCAACTTGGTCAAAAGCTTTCAGGTAACCTTGATCAAACACTTTAACAGTGAAGCAGGACGGATGACAAAATGAGCAAATGAATGGATGCACAGATCGAAAAATTAAAAAGGATTGATTTGCTACAAAGAAAGACAACTCTTGCAAAATAGCAAAGGGAAGTAATTCTTTTAAATTTGGTATTTTATTTGAATAAGATATATCTACTTTGCAAACAAGTTTAACTGATGAGTTTTTCTAACTATTTATAGCAATAATGATTTATGTCAGTTTGAAATAAAGATTTTAAGAAGATATATTTGCTTTCCACAAAATGCAAAAAATCAATGAAATGCATGCATGAAGCTATTTTTAAAGAGATTTAGTTAATAACAAATTTACTGACATAAAACTATTTAATGACTGTTTACATAAGCATGATAAGGTATAAGTAAAAAAACTACAGATAATCATCTTTAGGTTTTTGAATTTAAATAAGTTTTTATAAAACATGATGGATCATGACATTAATCTCTCCACTTATCATCAAATTCAAATAAGTACAAATCTAAATTATATATGAACAGACTGGAATAAACTAATTAGTATCATTGTTAAATTTTTTAAATAAAAAAAAATAAATATAAATTGTGTTAAGGTTACCATTTTACTATACAAATATGCAAGATATATATACAGAAAAAGTTTTACATATTGGAAAAAAGAACCCTTAATAGGCCTCATTGAACTCAATGGGCAGTATTTATTTACTAACATCTCAAAGTTTACATACTAAATCATAGACATACATCACTATTTAATCATCACACATCACACAATCTAAATGACAAGATACATGTTATTCTGCATAGAAAATCCATCAGGTTTTAATTGGATATTGAAGTATGTTGTGATTTTATAAAAGTTTAAAGTTTGTAAGGATATACAGTTTGAAGTTGGGTATATATCTGTATTATAAAACTCTACACTGAGATCTGATTTGAAGGACTACATAATTCGAGACAGATGAAGATGCTACCATATATAATCCTCCATTCTATCATCCATTGTACACTTCCAGTAAGTTGTTTTTATCTTATTTCTTTAATGCATTATATTACTTATATTTTGTTTCTACTGAATTTTGACAGAACAACTTTGGATAAACAGGTTTAAAATGTGATATGCCATATACATATGGATTCATTCTAATTTATCCTGGAAAATAGGAAAATATTTTTTTTATGGATTCTGTTTTATCAATCATTTGCATGTGTACTAGGTGTACCAAATCTGTAGGATTGAGGGAAAATAGTATTACAGTAAGTATATGAGTTCTAGTCAATTTGAACTTTAGTTTTTTTAGTCTACAAAAGAGCCACCAAAATGGTCAAATTCATCCTGTGACCTTTCAACTTGATTTCTCATACAGGACCTACAAATGTACATATTATTCAATATAAACTTCAGGTGACCTACAGTTCAATACAGGTTAAGTGCTCTTCTTTGAGATAATCATTTAAAAGGACTGCAAATAACCTAATTGGGGTATACAAATCTTTAACAACTTCAGACTGAACTTAAATGTTGACAGCTAAGAGAAGGGAAAGTACCATCAATATATGACAGACAAGATAAAACTGAGTTATTCAACTTCTACTTTGAGTGCCTTACATTACATTCATCATGAAGGGGAGACCCCCCCCCCTTTTCTTATATTTCCCCCTGCTTTTCTACCTTTTTTATAAGATTTGGATGGATTAGATGACTGCAAATATAGCAGTCTTTCATATTAAAGTGACCTGACACCATATTAACATTTAATTGAAAATAGCCCTTGCCATCGTAGTTGATGGATTGCTGTCATCTCATCAAAACATGTATGTTTATATACATGATATGGTACACATACATGTATATATAGTTCTCCAAATTTGAAACCTTTTTTTTATTGGAAATAATGCAATGGTATTTCGCTGGAGTATATTTTGTATATTTCTGAAATACCCTTTTAAATGTAGTGTGGATTCACTTTTATTTTTGGATGTCAACATGATCAAGTTTCTTGAGTTTCTTGATAAACTACGAATTTAATTTTTCCACGAATTACAAATTTTCTTTTGGCTTCCTATGCAGAGATATAGAGAAAACCAAGAAACAGATATCCAGGAAAATACAAGTTTTCCTCAATCAACGAAAATTGATACCCACAAAAATAAATGAATCCACAGAATGTGACACCTGTCAATAAATTGGCCGTTTCAGAATCTAAAAGACTATGGGTAATTTCATTGTTCGTACCCCAAAATGAAAATAACGTTACGCCATTGGTTGAATTTCGATTGTTTAGGATGTTTTAAACCAATCACCACGCTTTGGTGTACACTTTTGAAAATATTACCCAGAATGCATTAGATTCTGAAACGGTGAATTGACATTAATAGGAGGCCTAAAACCTAGTATTAGTACCTGTCTGGATAGTTAAAAGAAACATTGTGAGATTTAAAATATCTTTCTTAATCATGTGAACGGTAAAAAAACATATTTTCTCTTCTTTTTTTGTGCCGTAATTATAAAAATTTCTTTTATTAATTGTCTTTAATAAATGATTTTCAAATGATTTCCCTAAATGTACTTCACCTTTTTTGTGAATTCAGATTTTAATCAATGGATTTCTCTTCATCTCTCCAGACCAGAGTCATCAGGTAGGCTTAGTAGACTTAGTTCTCCTTTTATCCTCTACTGGCAACACCTTGATGTGACTTTTTTCCTTTGCCCCTCCTTTTCTCCACCTCCACTTAAAAGAGTTAGTTTCCTTTGATACTCCTCAACTACTGGCAGCAAAAGGTAATAGGTTATATAATGGTTCTAAATTGTAACAGTTGTTCGCAGTTAATCAAAATCTCCCCCTATCTTGTGTAGTTGTCTTTTATCTTGTTCTTACACCAACTCTCCTTCTGTTTTGCACAGTAGCTCTGTAAATAAACTGAAAAAAAATATTTTCCAGAAATATTTCATACAAGGTATATATTTATATTAACAAATATATTCTTATTCGCTATATATTATTTAAGGAATGGCTGTAATATTTTTTCTGTCTATTCGAAAAAACATCAAAATGTGGTGCACTGTCTGAATAACTCGGGTAGTGGGTTGTTTTTAAGTGTGCACCACATATTTTATGTTATTTCAAATAGACAGTAAAAATACTACGCTGGTTATTTTAAAGTGTCATTTCTTATAATTTAATTCTAAATTCCATTTTAAACCAGAAGTAAACCATGAAAATACATTGATGATGTCATGGTTACATGACAAAATTATGTCTATGAGCTGATAAACAAAACAACGTCAGCCAATCAGAAGAAGTGTTACATCCAAAATAAATTTATTGACAAATATATAGCAAACAAGAAATTGTTTTTCATAGAACTTTGTTCAGTTGAACGTAAAAATTAAGGTCAAAACTCTAATTTGACATAAAAATTAGAAAGAATATACAAAATGTATCAAAGGGAGAATGTGTACTAAGTTTCAAGTTGATTGGACTTAAACTTCATTAAAGACTACCTAGACCAAAAACTTTAACCTGAAGAGGGACAGACAGACAGACAATGAACAGACAGAGGATTTTGATTAAACTTACAATTGAAATCAAAAGATATTATTAGATTTTCCACAAGAGCCTCTAATCCAACTATAGATAAGAAAAATCTCTTTCATAGATTTCAAATTTACTCTATGTTAAAGTCTGATAATATGAAAACCAAAATCATTGATTTCACTGGGAAAATGCCAATTTCTAACACCTGTACAATGTACAAAAGCCTTAAAATTACTCAACAAGACAACATGTTTCTTTTACAAATTGAAACTAATTTTTCAAAGATAAAACATTTGCCTAGACTATAAACATGACATAAATAACTTTTGTGTTTTAATAACACAATGAAAATCAGGGAAAATATTAATTGTTTTACTTTCTTTTTAAAGAAATGTTTTTCTATCTAGGGGAGAGGAAGGTTGAGGTCTCACAGTCATGTCTAGCCTGACAATGTCATGTGCCTGTCAAATGTCAAAGCTGTTGTGTAACATTTAATTTAGACTTCAAGATACTTTGACAAAAATATAAAAATTCACAAAACTTAAACCACACAAATTTATCTTCAACATTTTATTGTATCTAACACTAATTTTGATCAATCAGAACTTATTATGGTCCAAGGACACAGTTATCCTCCTTTGGTTTTCGTTGTCTACGAATATAGTCCCTAGTGTAAACAGTGTATGACTTCCATGTTTTATTTGATACACTTTCCCAATTTATTTCTTGATATTAAATGCATGAAATATTAAGTTGGGGGATGTATTAACATGTTAAAAAAATTTGGGTGCTGAATCTTTATGTTAAGTAGTGATTTGGTCCAGTTCAAAAAGGTCAAATTTTGTCACGTCTGAAGCTGTCAAACTGAATTTTACACCCCCTTAAAACAGAATTGTCAATATTTTGAGTTAGAGCTGGTAGAAGTTTCTATAGTTTTGATATTATTTGTCTCACTGGTAGTACACTACACTGTAAAAATCTTTTAGAGAAAGAGCAGGTGCGATTTTTTTAATTTGAATTTATTCTCTAAAAGAAATGCACTACGAAATAACTGTGTTCTCGGGCCTTATTTCCTAACAGATCATGATTTTTACAGAGTTATCTCCCTGTCGTGTTATGTACCACCTTAAGTAAAAAATATTGTAACATGCTTTAAAAATAAAATGTGTTTAACATGTTTAATTATTTATTGCTAAGACTTTAAAAATGTTCATTTCCTGTGCCTTTATTGATTTCTTTTCTTTTCTTTGTTTAAATTAATTGTCATTTAAATTAACAATGTTTCAGCCTCCCTGTCTTGAACCCTAGATCCACACAAACATTTAAAGATTAAACCCTGCAACCTATTTTCCAGGGTTTTACTGAGATGATCTATAGAGTTAAAGTTGTTCCTGCTCCTTTAATGGGACCAACTTTTGTCAGAAGTATATATTCAGTGGTTACTAAACTGCAATTCTACCTTTTGATATTTGTTTTGTTTTATTATCTTGCTGGGTTGCTGTTTCTTTAGCATTTATACCATATCTTTATTTTATGGATATGAACTGCATAGTACAGATAAACAAATGCCAGGATGGCTAATTGTCTAGATTACCATGCAGGTTGAAGTCTAATTAAACTTCCTAAAATACAATGTTATACAGTTTGTTTACATCAGTTAGTTAAATATAAGTTGAGGGAGGATTTATTTTTAGATTTTCAGTCGATCTAATTTACATTAACAGATAATCTAGGATCTCTATTTGCTGGTGTTCAGGCATTCAAGAAGTTTATTTAATTTTTCTTATCTTAACATTTGTACTTTGATTTAGATTGTTAATATCTTACTTCCTGACAATAACATTAAAACATAGAACAAATGCTCCTTCTCTGAAATTAATACATCTATTATTATATACCCTAAAATTTGTATTAATTTACTCACCTATAAATATTCTAAAATCTATATGATATGAAAAATGTTTTGAGTTAGTTATTTATTATGAAACTGGCTTATAATTGTCCTTAAAAAGAATGATCAGATTGATCCCATATTTATACATGTTATAAATCTTATGATGATAGGGGGACAGGAAGCACAACAGTATATATTTATTTTTAGCATTATATAATTTCATCGATTTTCAAATCCTACCAATAGGAGTTGTTTCCCTTTGCAAGATAACGATTTTTATTCTGTAATCAGCTTTTCTTTTAAATGATTAAAATCCCAATAATAAATCTGACAATTATGTCCATTCTTCCAAACTCACAATAATGCACACAATAATTTCTGAATTTACAATTTACAAAACACCAAGGATCAGGCAAGAGTATAATTCCTTTAAAAATAATGTGAAAATCGTATGCTCTAAAGTGTAAAGTAAGATGTGAAAGGTTGTATCATTGCAAAATGAGGAACTATTGAGAAAAGAAATCTTATGTCCTGATTCAAAGTGGTATGAAAATTAAACAAGCCAAATCAATTAAAGTCAAGGTGTTTGATATCACCTTAACAGTGTGAGATATTAGTAATCGAATATTATGTGATGCCAAAAATGATAAAGGCAGAGCAATTGAGAGAATAAAACTTGCCAGGATTTAGGATTCTCTAAAAAGAAAATTTACCAAAAATTGAATTCATGTGAGGGCTTTTCAGAAAGAAGTTGAAATGAATGTTGGGTGCACTTATAGGCATCTTACATTTGTATATCAACAATATTAAATATATTTTGGGATAGTGAAGTTACAACTTTTTAAGATTCAGTTGTTTTACTTAACTCATATTATTGTGGGTCTTGCAAAACATTATCCCTCCTATTAAACATACATTTCATTCTGGAATGTCAGGTTAGGGGGAGGGTTGGGATCTGTATGTATGTGCCTTTCCCAAGTCAGTTAGTTTTCTCGTTTAAATTGTTTTTCATTTGTTATATCAGGGCCTTTTATAGCTGACTAAACAGAACGGGCTTCACTCATTGTTGGGGGTGGACCTTTATCAGGATACCGGGAACAGTTGAAATTAAGCTCAGGATTTCAGGATTGATGCTTTCAGGATCTGGGAATTCTTTTTTCTAATTTCGGGATATCAGAATTTAATGTTTGTAAGCCCCAGATTTCGGGATCATGACCCCTCCAATCCCCCCTCATTGTTGAAGGCTGTACAGTGACCTAGAGTTGTCTCATTGGCAATTATACCACATCTTCTTTTTTATATATCTGAAGTAAAGAAAGATTTAAAATAGATCATTATCCTTTGAATAATTTGCCAGACTGGAACCCTGTTGCACTTAACCACCTCAGATAAACAGTTATATATGACTATGAGTCACATCCAGTTTAATTAAAACACTGGAAAAACATTCCTCAAAATCTAACAAGTTGCCAAAGTTTTTTTGTTTACATTTGACTAAATATATCAATTCTAATTAGCGCTAACAAAGATATTTTTTTCTGCTATGCTAAAAAAAAATAGGTTAATTAACAATGATATAATAAAGGCATGCAGTCCAATATTAATTGCCACAAAAACCATTCATTTGATTAATTATCTTTACTGCATAGATCTTTAGATTTAACTTTTTTAAATACAATAAAAAAAACTTGCTGAAGAAAAGAAATATTTTTTTTCTAAAAATAATGAAAATTTACCATTGAACCTGTTATAACTTCGGATGTTCAAACATAATTGCCTTCGTCATGTTCTTTTCTTCAACAATCTGAAGTGTTCAAACTTGGATCATTAACTGGAAGTACTTGAATTTATTAAAACAAAGAATTTTTTTTACAGAAAATATGAAAATATATGGTAATAATTTAGTTATTTAAACTGATGATTTCAAAGTTCAATAGAAAAAACTTACCTTGAATAGATTGTTGATAAACAAAGAAATTCCACAGCTGATTTCTGAGCAGGCAGTAAGTCACATGGTGATGTTGTTGTTTTGAAATTTGATCTCTCATCTCAGCCAATCATATCAGTCATGTCAGTAGATGCTACACTTGGGGACTTTCTCAAACATCGCTTTAACATTCTCATCTGCACTGTATTATCATGATTATTCATTGTACTTGCACCTGGAAAACATGCATGTAAATATAAATGATAGATTTTTAAAGGATCTATCAGACAGTTTAATCACCCCATTCCAACATCATGAACATGTTCCAAGGGTAAATTAAAACACAAACAAAATCATATCAACTCAAAATTATTTCTATTTGTATAAACCTAAACAATTGAGGTGCACTACAACTATTCCTAAAAATAATCAGAGTACAATATTACATTATCACACTTATATCAAAATTTACTAAAAGACCAGACACTTTCCAAGCCAAATGGCTTTAAAAAGATATTTTGGTATCATGATTTAAATTTCAATTAAATAAGTACAATAGAGTTATTTTTATTAAAATTTAAACATGTATCATTTATCATATGATTATAATAGTTTTAAATTTATGAAACTATAACCCCATCTTTTCTAAAATTAAATAAGATACAAATTTAGATGTAGTCTACCCTGTCACTAGCTATTATACTAAATCACTCATATAACAAGTGTTTCTTGTAGTTAAAGCTAGTACACATGGTACACATTTATAAGTATCATACCCTCTGTTAACTTAGTTAATACATTTTGTAGCTGTACAAGACCCTCTCCTAAAAATTAACTTTTTAATGCTTTAATCTCTATACTCTATGACTTCAACCAAATAGGGGCCAAAGATCATGAAGATACCAGATCTTGGAGACATTCAAACTCATAGATAGAAAATAAACTGACAACACCATGGCTAAAAAAGAAAAAGACAAACAGACAAATTATAGTAAACAAAATGAAAGACTAAGCAACACAAACCCCACCAAAACTGGGAGTAATTGCAGGTGTTTTTGTTATCATTTATTTCAGTATTCACTTGCTTAAGTGATTTTGATATTTTCCTTCAAAGACAGATTTCAAGAATTTTCCAAGTTCTGTTATATGTTGAATTTAGGATCGAGCCTGCAGTTGCTCAGTAAGTTAGTGAGCTGCGACTTAAACAGGAGGTCTCATTGGGATGTTCCAATCCAGGATCCCACTTACTGTTGTATCAGATTCCAGGATCCCGCTTATACTGTGTACGTAAGCAATTCTATTTTTTTTTGGTCATTTCCCGGGTCCCCCTAGACCTCATTTCCCATTTTCAGGACACAATAATTTGACTTTCACGTTTCACGCTTACAAAAAAACGGCAATCCCGCGTCACGCTTAGTCCCCAATGAGACCCACTTCAAACACTTTTAAAAGTTTCCTTGTGAATTTTCTTATTATGAAATATTCATTTATCATGTGCATGCGTATAGGTCAACAATTCAAAGCTGATTTAGTTTTAGAATGATATATAGATATACTGTTCCCAGGGCAGGTATAAAATAAAATATAAATAGGGCACTCCCACCCTTTGGCAATTTATTTTACCTGAGCCTAGTCCAAATAATTATGACGTCTTGAAAGGCTATTATAATTTTTTTCTTTGACGCCTTACATCAACGTCGAAGTAAGGCGTCAAAGAAAAAAATTATAATAGCCTTTCAAGACGTCATAATTATTTGGACTAACCTGAGCCCAGAAAATCCAAATACGTCAAGCAGTTGAAGTTGTGTGTTTGCTTTATATCAAGTGTTAACTATTTTATACATATTCAGGTTGTATCATGTATAGATGTAAATCTTAAATCTAAATCTTTACTGTTACAAAATGTACAAATCAAAATCGTGGGAATGTTATGATATGATGGCGGGAAATATGCATTCGAGTTATCACTAGATTTTTCTAACGACGGTATGACTTCGAATGTTGACAGACTGGATGTGTTAAAAAATCACATTATTCCTTCGCCAAGCAAAAGTAAGCACTGCCAACAGGTAAACAAATGAGTAGAATATCATTATTTGAAAACAGATTGTAACTGATGCTCTCAAGTAGTTTATAGTTTGATTAAGTTGCTACAAAACACGAAAAACACTTGCCGAACTGGTCAAATTATCTCCCTTTATGACAAATCTACATAGTATTTGTATAAACGGAATGTAATTAAAGTATGTATTATTTTGCTTTATATATTAAACTTTAGGAAAAAATCAGAAAAATGGGTTAATAATCGACCTATCTTATATTTCTGCTGGGTTTACTACTGATGGCTATCTAATTCAATTCAATATTTTATTGGAAAGAGCACAATAGAGGCGTGATCCAAATACAAACAATTATAATATTAAAACAACACATCAATGAAATAAAGATTCATGTAACAAGTCATGAGCCAATTCTATGTATACAAATACATTATAAACTGATATTGATACCATAAACTTATATTTCAGTATTATTCTAGATTCTAGATCTAATAGTCTTAATAAATCTAAAACATAAAAAAATAGACAACTTTCGAGTTCGATGCATTTCCGTCAAAAACTCTGGTTTTAGTGAACGTCATTTGTGCGTTTAGGGGCGTCGTCACTTCCATTCCAATGTTGAGCGAGTGGTTGGAAAACTATAATTCTATATTGTACGAATTATTCGGCAAATTGAATTCTCAAAATTGACAATCAGCATTGCTGTCATTAGGGAATTGTCATTAAGTACCTACAGAACATCCATTATTTCTAGTTTATCCTGCACAATGACGATCACTAAGACGCTTGATGAACGTAAATAGTGCAGGGATACAGGCGACCCCCTCTATCTGGTAAATGACGTCATAAAGGCGCGTATAATTGACGAGTTTTTTCCGGTGACGGATGAACTCGAAAGTGGTCTATTGTCAAACACACACACACACTTTATTTGTCAAGGTACCCATAATATAGGGTAGGAATGCCTTTCACCATCAGGTGGCAAATCAATCCAGGTCCATTCCCCTAAAAAAATGTTAAAGCCCATCATCGTTTGCCCAAGTCCAAGATTACTCTGACGTCCATTAGTAACGGCTGTTTGCCAGACAAGCTTGGGCCGTGGGACGTCAGAGCTCGTCCCATATCAAAAACTGGATATTTGCCCACCCAAAATAGATGCGCTGCTTCGTTGCTTCTGGTGCCGATTGAGGGCCTTGGAATTATATTAATCAGGCATCAATCTGTTCATTTTTCATTTATCTCTTCATTTATGTAAGTTTCACCTACCTGCCAACCTTTATTTTTCCATAATTTAACAGTTTTCACAGAGACCCATCGATTTCTGCATTTTGACCTTCATTTTCAAAGATTATCAAGTGACCATGAGAAAACAGTGCAAATGACCATTATGTAATACCTCGTTTATTTACGATGCAAGTTATCTAAATGTCTGAGAGCTTCTGATCGTGATCGGAACTAAATGCTTTATACGGATCTCCTGTAAAGGAGGTGAAAAATCGTGGTTTGCTTCTAAATGTTAAACATTGATCTCCTATGAAGGAGGTGAAAAAATATAAATATTTGCATATTTGAGTCTCGAGGCCACGAACTCTCTCGTAACTTGACGTCCATTTGAAAGTGAAAGTCAAAATGCAGAAATCGATGGGTCTCTGTGAAAACTGTTAAAATATGGACATGATGGAAAATAAAGGTTGGCAGGTAGATGAAACTTACATAAATGAAGAGATAAATGAAAAATGAACAGACTGATGCCCGATTTATATAATTACAAGGCCCTCAATCGGCACCAGAAGCGACGAAGCAACGCATCTATTTTGGGTGGGCAAATATCCACGGCCCCAGCTTGTCTGGCAAAACAGCTGTTGGACATCAGAGTAATCTTGGACTACGTTTGCCCCCTTTCACTTTTGCATACAAGGTCTGTTGGCACCCTTCAAGTTCACACCTTTTTATTGGTGTTGTGTTAAATAATAAATAGTTTTGGTAAGCGTTTTGCTGTAAATATTTTTTTTCATTGTTTCAAAAAGTAAAATCACAAAAATACTGAACTCAAATGAATCCCTAATCTAACGGCAAAATCTAAAGCTCAAACACATCAAACAATTGGATATTAAACAACTGTCATATTCCTGATTTGGTAAAGGTATTTTCTCATGTAGAAAATGGTGAAATAAACCTCTCACTTGTATGACAGTCACATCAAATTCCATTATATTGAGAATGATGTGTGAACGAAAACATGCAGACATAATAGGTTGTATCATTGTATTATTATCTTCATCACTATAAAAACAAACGAATATGTAACAAAGAAGCACAAAAAGGCATAAAATAATGTAAGATTCTGACAATGTTTGATCTTTTATTGTGTTGAACAAATCCTAATCATGTTTTGGTTACTGTATTGAAAACAGATAACTAATATATGTCTGGTGTATTGCTATAATATTTTTTTTTATTCTTTCAGTTTAAAGTGAGATCAAAGGTACCAAATTGTAAAAACTATTAAATGTTTACTCATACCAAATAGCTAGATACATGCAGTATTTACATCAATGCAAGATAAAACAGAAAACAATCATGATTTCCAAACACAAGAATAAAATAAGAAAAAGAATAAAATTTGTTTATTATAGTTTCACATATCATGCATATTGATTGAAACAAGTCATTCACATAATATTCTATACACGCTAATAACAACCAATATCTAGCCAAAAAATGACTTATGAGACACTGATCCTAAAAGCCAATTATATTCAAAAATACGCTATTTAAACTTGGGACATTTATAGTCACATAAAAAAAAAAAAAAATTATTCAAAAAGATATATATTAACTATGAAATAATTTAAAATGATAACATATATGGCAAAATTCAGATGAACATGATAAATAAAAGCATTAGAAATTGATTATAGGAAAATATTTCTGTAAAAATATTTTTCTATGCAAATAAAATGCACAACAATAAAACCAAATTTAGCTGTGTAAAGATGCCAATTATTAGTAATCATACATACTTAACATTTAGAAATTAATCATCAATCATGTCTTAAAGAAAGTGTACATTTTATCGTAGTGCACCAAAAATTACTGTTCACATCATTTGGCAAGAATTTGTATCCATATATGGTTTAAGGACATACAATACAATTACAGGGGAGTTAATGATGAGGTTAACGAAAACATTAAGAAATAATTCCTTCGTGTCATAAGCTCATATTAACTTGGGCAGGCACTATTAAAATATAAGTCGATATTTTACACAAAGGGTAATATTTTATACTGAAATTTTCTAGACCTGAAGATAGTTTTGGAACCCAAAACATGCCAAGAACATTTTTCCTGGTTTTTATACAATTCTGATTAGAAATCAACATGTAGACATGCATGAGACTTTCTTTAAAATTGAAACTGTTCATTAATGACAACAACAATTAGAGACAAACTATTTTATAATTAGTTGAAAAATAATAAAAAGAAAATAGAATGTGTTGACTAAGCTAAGGGAGATAACCTATCTCAATATTATTTCCCTGTACAACTTAATAAAGATTTCCGGTACATGTGTAAAGTATTATTCCTTAATGTCATGAGTGATTAAAAGCTACCATTCATATAGGCCTTTGTGAAGTGTTGTGTAAAATTGGCAGCAGCACTCTGTCATGTCTATAGTTGACCTTTTGGAAAGCAAACTTCTGTTCCTTATAAGCAATATAATTTTTCTGGTGGCAATCTACATATCCTACTATTTAAGTTCATGGTAGACACACTTTGCAGAGCCTTAAATTTCCTACTATATATACTTTATGTTCTGAATATGCATGTAAAATTTACCACCTGACATTAAACTAACAACAATTATCAAACACTAACACATTTTGTGTTCTTTTACAGGTTACGATGTCAGGCGGGGGTCAACCCCCTTTAACTACCCATATTCTAGACACAGCTAGGGGGAAGCCAGCTGGAACTGTACCAATGGTTTTGTCTATTCAGGAACAAAATGGAGACTGGAAGCAACTAGAAACAGGGTAAACACCATTGTTTAGAACTTCTAATGTTTATAAAGTAATTATACTAATAAAAGGATAAATAAAATATGTTTAAATGAGTATAAATTTGGGTACTGTCACTTATACTTGTCTTGAATCATGTCCCTTTATAATGTTATATGCAAGCAGGGGCATCATCTGGATCTTTGGCTCATGGACACATTCCCCATTTATTTCCTAAGCTTTTCCAAATCATGTTCTAACCTGAAAAACATTGTTAAAGGTATGATTCGCATATCAAAACTTGGTTATTTTTTAAAACTTGAGAATTTTGTGGGATTGTAATTTTTTTTACTTATACTTGTAAGTTTTTTGAGAAAATTAAGGGGAGATTATTCAAACATTATTATTAACTTATATTTATTAGCATATTTTGTTTACTTCTTCAAGTAGTACTTCTGACTGCATATACACCCCTCATGTTCATTTGCAGTTACTGCAGGATTTTCTAATTTGATTTTAAATTCTAATAAGAATATGTCCTCCATTTACAGGACAACCAGCATAGATGGTAGAGGAGGATTTCTTACACAGTCTACATTCCGTCCTGCTGTATATAAACTTTACTTTGACACAGGAGCCTACTTCAAAAAGAACAATTTAAAAGGGTTCTATCCATATGTAGAGGTGAGGTTTTTCAAAGTGAAGAAAAGTTATTTTTTGTGCACCATTTAGACAGAGGGGATTATTGTAAATACGGCTTTCTGTTTGTCCACACTGTATTTGGAGTGTCCAAAACAGAACATGTACTGAACTTTAAAATGGAAATGGGTAAAGTGTCAAAATGACAACCCTACCAAAAACAGAAAACAGCCCAACCAACTACATGAACTAGCATTTCAGCATTAACCAATTTTTTTTGACATTCTGTCTGTCTGTCTGTCCTTAAGTCCGTCAATTGGTCTTGTCCATCTGTCATATTCTTGTCATGGCAACTCCTTTAAAACCACAACAAAATTTTATGAAATTTTGTACAAAATCAGGACATACTATCTAGATGTCCACATCAATAGAAAATTATGAATAAATTTTTTCTGTGAGTTATGCTCCTTTGGACTTACAATTTTAGCCCAAATATACTACTGCAGCAGGATATATGTATTATACAAATATAGCCTTTGTATGAGGTCGATACAAGGATATATTGACCTGAAAGAAGTATATTGCTCTGTGCAATATGCTTTTTGCTATCTGCCGTTTTCTCTCTACCTTCGAAAATATAGTTTATCACGTGACTATCCCTTAACGAATCAAATTTGTTAAAATATACGAATTAATAATATTATACAAATATAGCCTTTGTATGAGGTCAATATATACAAGGATATATTGACCTGAAAAAAGTATATTGACTGAGGACGAAGTTATATTATTAATTTCAGACCAGTATGCATATTTGTATCAAAATCGTCATTTGATTTTCTTTGAATTTATAGATATCATCTTGTCTCCTTGACAATAACAACATATTAGTTGTTATTTAATTTCTTTTTTTTTGTTTGTTTGACATCTTATGATTTTTTCGTCAAATAATCGATCACAGATATCATTTGTTTCAAAACGTTTAACGATATCCTGATATTTATTACATGACGTCACAAAGTAAATCAGGTTTTAGATATTCTAAAAATAACCGTGCAATGTGCTCTGTGCAATATGCTCTGTGCAATATGCATTTTGCTATCCGCCGTTTTTATCTACTTTCGAAAATATAGTTTAACATGTGACTATCCCTAAACGAATCAAATTTGTGAAAATATATGAATTAATAATATAATGAAATGTTCATCAGTTGATTTTAGTTTTATGTCTTTGATCTTAGGATTTGGTAAGATTTTCTTTACCCAGTAATAATATGGGATATGTTAAAGTGCTGACAAAGGTTCTTTTCTTCATTTTGTATTGTTTGAGTTTGAGTTTTCTATTTCTGAAACTGAGAAAAATTTCAATTCAATTATCTTTCACTTTTCATCCTTGTACATAAAATTCTTATGGTTAAAACAAAATCTGATGACTATTTTATTTTATCTGTCAATGAAACAGAAAATGTATATATTGATATAGGAAGATGCGGCGTGAGTGCCAATGAGACAACTCTCCATCCAAATAACAATCTAAAAAAAGTAAACCATTATAGGTCAATGTACGGCCTTCAACACGGAGCTTGGCTCACACCGAACAACAAGCTATAAAGGTCCCCAAAATTACTAGTGTAAAACTATTCAAACGTGAAAACCAACGTTCTAATCTATATAAAATTTTTAAAAAAGAGAAACGAGAAACAGGTATAAATTACATAAACAAACAACAACTACTGTACATCAGATTCCTGACTTAGGACAGGTGCAAACATTTGCAGCAGGATTAAATGTTTCAATGGATCCAAACCTTCTCCCTTTTTCTGAAACAATAGCATTACATCACAACATAGAAAAAACACACGTTAAAATATCAATTGGCAGGCTTAACTCAATCAAAAAACGATATCTGAATGCAAATGTACAGTTAATTCCATGAATACTGTAAACCAACTAATTTTTTAGGGATAAACAATATCAGTAAGGCAAATTTGTCAAAAGTGGGTCTCTTATGTCATGAATGCATAATGAAATAGAAAAATTAAAAAAAATTGAGGCAAAATCAGATAGAAAAGACTCAAAATGTCTTAAAAAATAAGTGAAATCAGTGAAATTTTTGTTATACATAATTTCAAGACTAGTCTTATAGTATTATTTTATTGCAGGTTGTTTTCCAGATAGAAGATGAGAAGCAGCATTACCATGTTCCACTGTTACTTAGTCCTTATGGATATTCAACATATAGAGGGAGCTAATGATATACAAATCTGTTATATCTAGACAATCAAATGAAGCTAGAAGATTAAGAGAATGAACTGGAAACCAGTCATATATGTTGATAAATTCTTAGATGATAAAAATGTGTACTTTTTAAAGATATTTAGGTTTTAATTCCCTGCGGGAAATTTGAATTGATGATTTTGGCTTACTCATCATAAACCCTATATATTCAAGATTTCTGTGTTCATTGCATAATGTGGATTTTTTTTTATTAAAGTCGTCATATTGTTTACAACTCTGTGTGTAAATGTATGGTGAGCTTTTGAAAGCCCATTGCTATCAAATGCAAAAGATTATACACTCATGTGTGTAAACAAAGCCCAAAAATTATGTAAAGCTATCTAGGCTCAACTTTGCTTGAGCAGGTTTTGAATGTTATAAGCATTATATATTTTAGAATTTGTTGTTGTCTAGTTCTTTATATTCTCCTTTGGGAATATCTTTATCTTTGAAAATATAATTTTATATGTAAACTTATTAAAAATTATTATTTTATTTGTAAGTTTCAATGTCATTTGCTTTAGTCCTCATATATCCTTGTCTTTACTTATAGTTTGAGATTGTACAAGGTCATGTTTTCCTCAGACTGGTTTTCATGGTTATGGCGTTGTGACGCTAAATCCAAAACACTGTTTAGTTTGAAAAATCAAATATTAGGTGCATTACATGCATTCATATTCATATTTTATTCTGATAGCAAAAGTTCATATAAAAGGTAAACATTTGACACAAAGCATACATGGAGAAATAATTCACATTGTTTATTTTTTTACAGTCATAGAAAAATTCAGAAATCTCAGACATAAACTGTGTTTATACTGTCATTTGTTAAAAGGCTTTTCTTTACCGGGTTGAAAAAAAAGTTTTTTTTTTAATCAGCAACTACCAATTTCATCTGACAACTGAACCTATTCTGGTATCCAAGTTAAATTTGAAGGAAGGCAACTGAATTCTGTTCAGAAAGCACAATTATAGATACCAAAAAAAAATGGGAGTGTAGTTTTAGTGTGTGTCTTTGAAATCCTTAAGAATATGTGAAAATATAGGAGGGTTGGAGGGTAATCTAAGTCTGATTTGTCTAAAAAGTCCTTGAAAATTGTGAATTGATGCCACATGTTTTTTGTCAAATGAAAAGGTTTGATTTTTCTCGTCTATGATGAAAGACCTGAAAGTAAGACATAGGTGTTGCTTTTCCAGTGGATGTGGAGCTCAAGGTGTCAACAACTGTTATGTGTTTTCTGCTTTTAAACGCAGTTTGGTAGGAACTGCTTTTGATATATCAATGATTACATATCAGTTTGATGACTATTTCAAGGTACTGCCTCCGAGGTCATGGACCAGTGACCAGATCTTCCAAATATACAGATTTATGGGGAATTAAACACATACATACTCATTTAAACAGCAAAGTAGTTGATTAAAAACACTTTAATATGCTAAGATAAGAGGAGCATTTGGTCCTCTTGTACTTAAAATCCCCCATTGAGATTTTGAAAGGTATGAGTGACTTTAAAATTACCAGCAATTTTCAATGTTAGATTTCTGCTGTAGTTAGTTTGATAGGAATTACTTATGATAGCCAATGATATTATCTGTCAAGTTGGATAACTATCAGAACATTAAGTCCTTTTAAGTCATGGTTCAGCAACTTTGAATTAATTAGCAATGTTGCTGCCTATCAGATTGTCTCTTTCAGAGTTTTCTTATCACTGGCATGGTATATCTCTGTGTCAACAGTTTATTCTTTCATCATTTTAAATAGTCATGAAAGTTGTTGCTAGGACAGAAGTTGCATCTTTAATGTGTAGTTTTAAAAAAATTGCTTATTTTTGGTGACATATTATAGTATTGACAATTCAACACAGCATAAGCTAACTTCTTTAAAGATTTATGTTTTAGAAGGTGGAAGACCCGGATGCTTCATGTTACGAAGTTTCAATTAGTCACATGTCCAATGTCTTTGACCTCATTTTAAGGTTAAGTAACTACTTGAAAAAGTTAAGATTTTTTGTAATGTTAAATTCTCTCTTATTAAGTGATAGGATAACTATATTTGGTAGGTGCGTACCTTGCAAGGTCCTCATGCCCATCTGACAGTTTTCACTTGACCTCAACCTCATTTCATGGATCAGTGAACAAGGTTAAGTTTTGGTGGTCAAGTCCATATCTCAGATACTATAAGCAATAGGTCTAGTATATTCCGTGTTTGGAAGGACTGTAAGGTGTACATGTCCAACTGGCAGGTGTCATCTGACCTTGACCTTGACCTCATTTTCATGGTTCAGTGGTTAAAGTTAAGTTTTTGTGTTTTGGTCAGTTTTTATACGACCGCAAAAATTTTAAATTTTGGTCGTATATTGCTATCACGTTGGCGTCGTCGTCTGCGTCGTCGTCGTCGTCGTTGTCGTCAGCGGCGGCGGCGTCGTCGTCGTCCGAATACTTTTAGTTTTCGCACTCTAACTTTAGTAAAAGTGAATAGAAATCAATGAAATTTTAACACAAGGTTTATGACCACAAAAGGAAGGTTGGGATTGATTTTGGGAGTTTTGGTCCCAACATTTTAGGAATTAGGGGCCAAAAAGGGCCCAAATAAGCATTTTCTTGGTTTTCACACTATAACTTTAGTTTAAGTGAATAGAAATCTATGAAATTTTGACACAAGGTTTATGACCACAAAAAGAAGGTTGGGATTGATTTTGGGAGTTTTGGTTCCAACAGTTTAGGAATTAATGGCCAAAAAAGGGCCCAAATAAGCATTATTCTTGGTTTTCGCACAATAACTTTAGTATAAGTAAATAGAAATCAATGAAATTTTAACACAAGGTTTATGACCACAAAAGGAAGATTGGGTTTGATTTTGGGAGTTTTGGTCCTAACAGTTTAGGAATAAAGGGCCCAAAGGGTCCAAAATTGAACTTTGTGTGATTTCATCAAAAATTGAATAATTGGGGTTCTTTGATATGCCGAATCTAACTATGTATGTAGATTCTTAATTTTTGGTCCCGTTTTCAAATTGGTCTACATTAAGGTCCAAAGGGTCCAAAATTAAACTTAGTTTGATTTTAACAAAAATTGAATCCTTGGGGTTCTTTGATATGCTGAATTTAAAAATGTACTTAGATTTTTAATTATTGGCCTAGTTTTCAAGTTGGTCCAAATGGGGGTCCAAAATTAAACTTTGTTTGATTTCATCAAAAATTGAATAAATGGGTTCTTTGATATTCCAAATCTAACTGTGTATGTAGATTCTTAATTTTTGGTCCAGTTTTCAAATTGGTCTACATTAAGGTCCAAAGGGTCCAAAATTAAACTAAGTTTGATTTTAACAAAAATTAAATTCTCTGGCTTATTTGATATGCTTCATCTAAATATGTACTTTGATTTTTGATTATGGGCCCAGTTTTCAAGTTGGTCCAAATCAGGATTCCACATCAAGTATTGTGCAATAGCAAGAAATTTTCAATTGCACAGTATTGCACAATAGCAAGAAATATCTAATTGCACAATATTGTGCAATAGCAATTAATTTTCAATTGGAGTTATCTTTCTTTGTATAGAATAGTAGTTGATAATATATGTTGGAAATTTGCCAGACATGACTATGATGTCATTTTCTATTTTTATTTGCCAATAACTTTATGTAAATAACTTCATTGGAAATTTGCCAATATAAAATGTTGCTGATGAAGCTTTTTTTCCTTATCTTATCTAAAATGTTTTTAGATAATGTATGTTGGACATTTGCCAGACATGACTATGATGTCATTTTCTATTTTTATTTGCCAATAACTTTATGTAAATAACTTCATTGGAAATTTGCCAATATAAAATGTTGCTGATGAAGTTTTTTTTATTGTTTTATACAATAAACAATGTATATTCACTTTTACTACCAACCAATCTTTACCATTCAGTGATAACAAGCACTTTATTTTACATTTTAATATTTTATGATGTATTTAAAAGAGTAGTTATTGTTGCAAACTCCATTAGAAATTTGAATTGATATCAGTTTTGGAAAAAGGGAAACAGGGATGTGAAAAAAAAGGGGGGGGGTAAATTTTTCTCATTTCAGATTTCATAAATAAAAAGAAAATTTCTTCAAACATTTTTTTGAGAGGATTAATATTCAACAGCATAGTGAATTGCTCAAAGGCAAAAAAAAACTTTTAAGTTCATTAGACCACATTCATTCTGTGTCAGAAACCTATGCTGTGTCAACTATTTAATTTTAGATTTAAAAAGTTTGAAGAAGAAATCTTTAATTGATTTGTAAAATCTTGACATTTGTTTTGTGTAAAAAAAAAACCATGTAATGTCAAAAATTTGATCACAATCCAAATTCAGAGCTGTATCACGCTTGAATGTTTTGTCCATACTTGCCCCAACTGTTCAGGGTTCGACCTCTGCGGTCGTATAAAGCTGCGCCCTGCGGAGCACCTGGTTCTAATACTGTATGCATTAGGTCTACTATATTTGGTGTATGTAATAATGGTAAGCTGTACATGTATAGCTGGTATGATGCATCTGACCTTGACCTCATTTTCATGGTTCAGTGGTCAAAGTTAAGTTTTTGAGTTCTTGGTCATTTTTTCTAATACTATATCCAATAGATCAACTATATTTGGTGTATGAACATATTTTATGATCTATACGTCTGTCGCTCAGGTTTTATTTGATCTTGACCTCATTTTCACGGTTTCTGGCTCAGTGTTAAATTTTTGTGTTTTGGTCTGTTTTTCTGAAACTATAAGCAATTATAGGTCAACTATATTTGTTGTATGGAAGAATTGTTAGTTGTACATGCCTGCCTGGCATGGTTCATCTGACCCTGATCTCATTTTCATGGTTCATTGGTCAATGTTTAGTTTTCTTGGTTAATATTAAGTTTATGTGACAGTTGTAATAAAGCTTTATATTTAGGACTTTCAACATAATATCAATGATTAGTAAAGAAGGCAAGACATTTCAGCGTGTGCACCCTTGTTACTAGATTAGCATGCTGAACTGGATTATTAATGTCATAGTTCACATTGTTTAAACAGTCCAAAGAAAGACAACTCTACCCAGAAACATCAGTCTGAATACGAACAGGCTATGTTTGTTCCTTCTTAATGCCACGCGCTTAAGGGAGAAGCAGCAAATGCCAATTCTAAAGTCTGAGATTACACTGCTGATTGTATGTATTTGGCCTTTTGAGATATATATAAAAGAACGGCTCATTTTCATTCCGAATGGGAATGTATATAATTTGATGTTTGGCCATGATACCCTAGCTGTGAAGAAGCTAAATAAATAAATGCAGAACAAAATTTCATCTCTAAGCTAAATATTTTTTTCAAATCTGTTATGCCAGTAATTCTAACTTGTCAATTGTTTACCTTAAAAATGCTGAACACAAATTACCTTTCTATCAAAACATTTTGGCTTATATCATCAAATATTATCTCCTTGATACTTATTATTAATAGATACTTTAGTACTAGTAGTAAACTGTTTTTGGCTCACATCAAATATTTTGCATTTTACAAGTAAATATAAATCAATTAAAACTTAATTATGATGTATGGTTAGGTTCACTTTAATTACTAGTATCTAAATTTTGCTTGAAACCGCATGTAAATATCGTGGAGGTGAAAATTGTACGAATATTTTAGCATCATCCGTTAAACAATTATCCGGGTAAAATCAATTTCTTGCAAGTATATCTGTTTTCAGAAAACGTTTTAATGTATGACCTCGAATGTATCTGACATGTGCTCTTACAACCATTAAAGAACTCGTTATTATGTTTCCTGAAAATTTGATAATTGCCGGCGGTACTTTACTTTTTTCTTTTGTGTGAAAGACCAAGGTAGATTTAGGGAAGTAACAAACCGGAATTTGATAAAACGGTGATATCTTGCATCTATCCTAATGTTATACCAGTAAAATTATTTATAAAAATAAAGGGATGACCTTCATTTATTTCTCTTCGTCAGTGGTTATCTTGATATGATTTATCTAGTACATGTTTTGTTGTTAATGATGTAAGTTTGACATTATGTTTGGAGAGAAGTCTCTCATTGAAAACTGTATGTTGCTCTCTATGGTTAGTGTTGTTTTCTTATTTTTATTTTTTTTATCTTAAATGCAAATGCTGCAATATGATACTATCTATTATTTTTATAACATTTTATATGAGAATTTATTCTACGTTTTATTAAATTGTGTTTTATCCTTTTTCACTTTTTTGCAATACAATATATTTAAACGAAACAAATTTAAACATGTTTATGAAATATATTTTATTATTGCTCAAAGATCATTTAGAACATACGACACAAGGCAGTGGATACCCTTCGTGATAAGGAGGATAGGGTAAAGAACCACATCTCACAACAACTTCATGGAGAAAATTAGCTTTATTACTCCCACCATTGCCACCATGAATGTATTCCGGTTTTAAATCGATGCATGGTTGTTGTTTTTTGCATAACCGGCAGCTAGGTTTCCATAATATTCTCTCTTCCAACCAGGATAGCACTTGAATTATATCTACCAGGAATCATAATTGTTTTAGAACCTGCCTGGAATTCACACACAGCACATGGAACATCCTGGTATTTAGCTGTAGGCCCAAAGAAACCCGATTGAAATTCTGTACCGTACACAAAAGCTCCACTTCCTCCAGACGTTTTTTAGAAATCTGGCTGAGAGGGAAGACAAATTGGACGCGCTGGACCTCCGGGGTCCTTATAATATCCTCCACCCATAAAACCTGTGAATTATAAAAAAAAACTGTTATTCGAGACCATATTTATCCAATCTAATTAAAAACCAATCTCTCATCGCTCCCGTTTTCTGATATGTCGCGTGGGTCGAAAACAGGAGCGTTTCTCTCACGCATTACTTTTTCTGTACTGATTCCAATTCTCATATATTTTTTAAAGTACCTTTTCATATTTGAATAATGGAGATTAAAAATGAGTGAGGTAAAACAACTCATAAGTATTCAATCTCGTCATATGTTCACGTTCGAAGACAGAAACCCTGCATGAATTTGTTTTTTTAGATTTTTCCATTTGGGGAATTAGATGCTAAAATGCTCCTTTATATTCATTCTGCCGTTTACTGTTGGCATATTGTGTCTATAGATATATAGCACATTAATTTTGTCCTTTTTTAGACCGTATGTCGACCTCTGGATGTCCAAAAGCTTGGGGGTTTCTTTTGGTCGTTGGGTTAAAGTCTCATTGACAGATACACAACATCTTTTTTCGTTATAAAAAATACTTACTTTTTATATTGCTGAACTGATCACCAATCTTGTCGATTCTTTTTCCAAGCTGCTCAAGTTTACTTTGACTTTTGTCGAACTTAGTTTGAAGTTCGGTTAATTTATCATTTGCATCGCCTGATTCTTTTACTTTCTTAAAGTCTGAAAAGTCACGAGAAAGGGACAAGATATCTTTATAGCTTTTGTCAGCAATATCACGTACTTTTTCCAACGTGGAGCTTAACGCACTTATTTGTTGCAATAAGAACCACAAAAAGGGTCACCTTTCCATTATCGGTTGATCTAGAAAGTATTTTCGACTTTTGTCTAGAATCCGAAAATACAAAAGTAATAAGAAAACAAATAAACAGAACGGATGTCTTCATGTCGACGTTCAAAACATAAAATGTTGAATGCTAAAAAGACTAATTTTCTATTTGCGTGACAACACTAATTTATTCAAACATAACAATATGTACTTATATCGATTTAAGTATATCTTGTAAATTTGACAATTTAGTTGTTTTAGTGGAACAAGGTTAAACATTCCAAATATATATTTTAAAAACTAGAAAAATAAACTTTTAGCGAAACACGTTCATCTCGAATTATACCAAAGAGAAAATATCTTGTTTTAAAAATATTTTGAATTGGTAACGTTGTAGAAAAAAACATATAATCCAAAATATATGGTGCCAAAGGGACATCACCATCTAAACAAGAGGCTCTCAAGAGCCTGAATCGCTCACCTTAATTTTTTTGGTTAAATCTCTCATCAATGATTATTTTGGCTTTTCAATTTATTTAAATGTTCTTTGAATCGTCCTATTTTCTTCAAAAGCAAAAAAAAAAATCATTTTCTCCTATGTTCTATTTTAGCCATAGGAGCTATATTTCTGACATACAAGGAAATGAAATATAAAATTTATACTAGATACTCTGAAACTCATTTAGCCTAAGTTTGGCTGAAATTGATACAGCAGTTTCAAAGGAGAAGATTTTTTAAAGTAAGTCAACATGATGAACAAACTGTGAAAAAAGTCTTTAAAGGGCAATAACTCCTTAAGGGGTCAATTGACAATTTTGGTCAATTTGACTTATTTGTTGATCTTACTTTGCTTAACATTTTTGCTAACAGTTTATCTGTATCTATAATAATATTCAAGATAATAACCAAAAACTGCAAAATTTCCTTAAAATTACCAATTAAGTGGCAGCAACCCAACAATGGTTTGTTTGATTCATCTGAAAATTTCAGGGCTGATAGACCTTGACCTAATGAACATTTTTACCCTGGTCAGATTTGCTCTAAATGCTTTCGTTTTTGAGATATAAGCCAAAAACTGCATTTGACCCCTATGTTCTATTTTAAGTAACGGCGGCCATGTTTTTTGACGGATCAAAAATCGAAGCACACACTTTGTGCAGGATAATCTAAGGAACAATCATGCTAAGTTTCATTCAAATCCATTCAGTAGTTTCAGAGGAGAAGATGTTTGAAAAATTGTTAACGACGACAGACGACGACGACGACGACGGACGCCAAGTGATGAGAAAAGCTCACATGGCCTATTAGGCCAGGGAGCTAAAAAGGAAAATTAAAAATAGGGAACGAAAAGTCGTCCTTTTTGTCGTAAATTTTAGTGTGGAGTTTCCCGTTTAAAACTAGTTCATTTATATGTTTTGTAGTTTAGTTTTCGCCTGTTCCTAGTCACGAGCCTCTGTGCTTTGTTAGTCTTGTATGCTTTTTAGAAATTCAGCTTAATTAATTAATTGACTTTAGATTGAATGTAACCTTTACACAACTTCCTTAATTCCGCCACATTCTATATTTGTGCCTTTATCTAGTCAGGAGCCTGTAATTCCGTGGTTGTCGTTTGATGCTATGTTACATATTAGATTTTCGTTCATTTTTTTGTACATAAATTATGCCGTTAGTTTAACTGACAATCAATGCGGTATGGGATTTATTCATTGTTGAAGGCCATACGGTGACCTTTAGTTGTAAATTCTGTGTCATTTGGTCTTTTTTGAAGAGTTGTCTCACTGGCAATCACACCACATCTTCTTTTTGAAATTTATTTATATTCTCCTAGTCTAATTAAATTTCAATATCATTGGGAACGGGAACATATCAAAACTTCCTCTATTGATATCTTGAAAATTTTTGAAACATATGTATACAACGTTTTCCTAGGTTTCAGTGTAAACGTATCAAAGTAAAAACGAATTCAACAATATTTTCGGTAATGTATCTCTTGTCTATATTCAAGGAATAATGGTTGGTTTCACTTATGATTCTATGCTATCAACGTAAAATACCAAATGTAACCAAAGTTCAAAGAATATGATGTTATATCGTTTTCTAGTCCAGTCTATAATTGTCAAAGAATCATAAGAGCTTTTTATCACCATACGCTGATTTCGAGATATGATAAACCTAAATTGAGACGTTTCTTAAAATAAGATACATAAATAGACATATTGATTTTTCATTAACCTGCCTTATATATATATGATAACTCTACTTGCACCTCCTGGTTTTAGTATAGAACCTCTTATTTTCGTAACAAAAGAAGTTTAATTTTTAATTATACGCCAATTACATCAATACCGAAAATCTCTTTTCTTTTAACATTAGACTGTTAACCACACAAAATCATCTCCTTCATTTTCCTTTGCCCGTTTACGTGACGTATTTGATATAACGTTGTTCGTGTGTCCGATTGGCTGTCCATCTGTCTTTAACATGTATGACAATAATTCAAAAAATGTTTAACCAATTTGCATTTAACATTGGTGAACTGTTAATATTAATTGGCGTAAGCTACTTTTCAATTTCGATCAATATAAAATTTTAGGTTTCCGAGTTATGGAATTTCATGATTCATAAAAAGTTTTTTTTTCAGTATTCAAACCATTACAAAAAAGTGCTTTCATCAGTTTTTATGATTGGTATATATCAATTAAATTCTGATGACACTGATGAGTTATCGAACTTCATTCTTTGAGAAAGCGACGGGCGTATCATGCATCTATGGCGCAGCGCTGTATATAAATATTGATATGCTTACTGGAAATGTGATAAGATGTTCAAAATTATATTCTTTTCCAGAACAACATCTGTGTATGTCTTTTTGTTGATATATGTTATCGATATATTATAGAAACATTCATATGAGCGCAAATTACCCTACACCACTTTTAACTTTTACACGTGTCACGGTACTTTTCTATCTCAAATTTGTGTATTTGGTTTTGATGTTATATTTGTTATTCTCTCCGTTTCTGAGTGTGTTGCATTTTTATGTTGTGTCGTTATTCTCCTCTTATATTTAATGCGTTTTCCTCAGTTTTAGTTTGTTACCCCGATTTTGTTTTTTGTCCATGGATTTACGAGGTTTGAACAGCGGTATACTACTGTTGTCTTTATTTACACAATACTTGGCTCTGTATTTTTATATGCTGCGAGACACAACAACGAACTTCTACTGACCATGAGCAACTTGACGGGTGCCTTTAGTGGAGCAGGATCTGCTAACCCTTCCAGAGCACTAGAGATCATTTCCAGTTTTAGGTGAGTAATTTGTTGCTTAGTCTTTAGTGTTCTATGTATTGTTTTTTTTTTTACATGTTTGTCTTTTTGTCGTCTTTTGTATGTCTTGCCATCGTAGTTGTAGTTTTTCTTGACTTTGTGGGTTTATAATTCCTCCTTTGTGTTTTCCTCCTCTTTTAATGATTCAACTAGGTAAAAGACCGTCGTAAATCCAAGTAGATAAATAAAATGTGACTTATTGTGTGCTTTGTAAAATGATGACTTTACAAATTATATTGCAGAAATGACAGCTTAGGAATTTACTTTAAATATATCTAACAGTAATTCCACAGCCATTATTGACTATCTGTGGATTTAAGTGTTTTACTGGAAGACCCTCTACTAAAACTTACCGCAAGCTACTTTGGTTTAAAGTTGTTCCTTTTTAAAATCTTAAATCAAATGGGATATCACAGCCTAATTTTTACGATGAAGTGCAACAAATACAAATAGAATGTGTAAAATGGAAAACGATCTGTAAACCCGTTTTTCAACGGCTATCAATTTACCATTGTAGTTAGATCGTTGAAGTTTGTCTTGATCAGTTCTAACATTGCGTGTTTAAATATTTTAATGCATAACGTGACATACATTTTTTACATTTATAAGTACTGATCGTTCAACATTATGTCGATGCTTATAGTTGTATTATGAATTGCACATGGCCATGCTTTTTCGGGCTGCTTCTGCTGCATCACTAGCCCGTAATACTGAGGTTGCCCACATGGACCAGGTGTGCTCGACTCCGATTTTAGCATGATTAGAATTGTTTTTCTTGCTGTTGGTCTGCGGCACTCCGGCTAAAAAAAACCCGATCGCCATGAGAGAGCCAATAGTATTCAAAGTGTTAGTAAACATTAATCAATCTAAGACTGCTGTTGAATTTGCTTGGATCTAGTCATCTCCCTATAGCAATTTTACAGTTTATTAGTGTGGTGTGTTGTTATAATAATAGTATAAGTTAGCGGGAGAGTTAAGCGCCCAGAAACATGATAAATCCCGCTACATCCTGTATGTGGCTGTACCGATTGCTTGCGAGAAATTTATAATTTAGTATAGATGTCGAAGGTTGTTATATATATGAGTGTTGTCGTATATTTGGTATTCCTGTTTTTTTCTAAATAAAAATCATATCATCGGTAGTTTTCCCTTTTGCATCTTTTTTACATTTTGTCATACCGTGGCATCTTATGTCTTACTGTATGTCATGTGCTGTATGCATATTTAAAAGCCGAAATACGATAGTTGTCTCATTAACAAATATACCATACCTTTTTTATTTATGTATTGAATCGTTTTTGTATGGTAGGTTGTATGATAAATTGCAATGGAAGGTAACGCACAAACATTTCTTCCAGAGGCTGATAAACAGTGGAGCAAGCTTAAGTTGGAGCTAAATGGACATCCAATGTAATATGTACAATAAGTTAACACATGCTCGTCCTAGTCTAACTTAGGACGTTGAATATAACGCCTCTTCAAGAAAAGAATCAAGCCTCGCAACAAACAAAATTGTTAACGTCTTGTGACAACAATATCATCTTTTCTCAGTGGAAGTAAATCCTGACACCTTTTATACAGTTCTAGCTAGAAAAGTTCTAACCTAGAACTGATTTATACAGTTCTATCTAGAACTGATCCTGACAGTTCTACCCTAGAACAGTTTTAGACAGTTCTATGGCTAGAAAAGTTCTTCGATTAGAACTGATTTGGTCAGTTCTGCGACTAGAGTTGATTTAGTCATTTCTATCCATAGAAAAGTTTAAAGAACTCTTTGTCTAAAATATAACTAAGTCAAAAGAAATTAATATATATATATATATATATTAAAAATTTCTGATCACAGCACTGTTTATAGGTGATATATATAATTATAAAATTTGGCGTAATAAGGTTACATTTTTAGTAGAACAGGCAAAGAAAAAATATTTCCAAAATGCTATTTCAAATTGTAAAGATAGTAAAACTATTTGGAAGTATGTCAAAAGTCTAAATCCTAAAAAAGCACATAATAATATCACGCATTTAGAATATAAAAATAGTGTAATTCAAAATGATGTTGATATAGCAAATACATTTAATGTGCATTTCACAAATATTGCTGAAGGTATAGTTGATAACAAATTATGTAATAATGATGATGGTGCCAGTTTTAATGCACTCAATAAATTTGTAAAATCAAAGTTACAAACGGGTAGTGAAAAATTCATTATACCAGAAATGAGTATTTTAGATGTAAACATGTATTTAAAAAAACTTGACAAGTCTAAAGCAACTGGTTTAGATGATGTCGGACCAAATATTTTGAGTATGTGCAGCGATGTCATTGCACCAGCCTTGACATATATATTTAATCTAAGCATCAAAAGTGGTAAATTTCCAAGTATTTTTAAAACTGCAAGAGTTTGCCCAATTTTTAAAAGTGGCAATGCCTGTAATCCTGATAATTATAGACCAATAGCAGTTTTGCCTTGTCTCTCAAAAATTATAGAACGACATATAGCTAATAGTTTGTATATATTTTAAAATAGTAATGACCTTCTTAATACTACACAGTCAGGTTTCAGACCTAAACATTCGTGTACTACTGCTCTTACTAAATTAGTAGATGAATGGTTAGCAAATATCTAGATAATGGAGAGATAAACGGAGTTATATTTTAGATTTAAAGAAAGCTTTTGATCTGGTTAATCATATAATTTTATTAAAAAAACTTGAATACTATAATGTTTCAAATTGTACACTAGACTGGTTTAAGTCATACTTGTTTGAACGAAGCCAACAAGTTTGAGGTCAATAACGTCATGTCTAATACTAAATGCATAAAAACTGGGGTACCACAAGGTTCTATCCTGGGCCCTCTGTTATTTATTTTATATATCAATGATTTACCACTTAATATAGAACACTCATTAATAGATTTATATGCAGATGATTCTACATTACATTGTAAAGGTAATAATTTACTTCAGTTAACTTTTAACCTTCAAAATGATATGCATGTAATTGAAAACTGGTGTTCGCAAAATTGTATAAAATTAAATGCCAAAAAGTGTAAATCAATGAGTATTGGTTCAAAACAAAGGCTTTGTTCAACTGGAAACAGTTTAGATATCAATATTTCAAATGAACAAATAGAAAATGTAGATTGTGAAAAACTTCTTGGTTTATATATTGACAAAAACCTAAATTGGAATCAGCAGATAGATAAAATGTCATGTACTATGACGTCGCGTACGGTGTTGGTGATAATACGGGTTTTGCGTTCCAGTTCGCCTTTATTGCATTTGTTAGAAGTTTCGGAATTGATAACTATATAAATGTATATATCAAAATGTACGTAATTAAAAGTAGAAATGGAATATGCCTTAAAACAATAATTTTATTCGTTTTGTTACTCGAATGATCCCTAATAACAATGATTTTGAGCTGGTAGACAAGTAACACCGCGACATATGATCAGCATTGCTTTGAAGTTATTCTTGTCATTTTTTAAACTTATTAAAAAAAAGTTATACTCCTAGCAAGAGTAGTCTTTGGTGTTAATGGTGTATGTTTTATTTATGACGTCATCGTTAACTGGACGCGTCTGACCAGGACGAAAAGTTCACTTTGTTTTGTGGTCAAGCCGAAAATAGAAAAAAAATTTGGATAGGGGTGAAGTTAAGAGTGATTTTAAAAGGTAATCCAAATAGATTATTCAGAAAATGATATATCTTTTTATTCCGTATATAATAAGGGACAAAAATAAAAAGTTTTGTTACAACATTTCAAAAGATCGTGGCAGAATTATTGATTTTTTTGAAATTTGTATTTCTGTCACAAAGCCCAAATCTCGCATATTTTTTGGAGCTCTTCGAAATTCGAACGAATGCTGCAGATCCAAACCACAATTTACATATCCACCCTTCCTGTGTCAAAATTATACAATAAATATACAACTTTCTATGTCTTCAATTAGTAAGTATTGCTTAAATTATGTCCTAAATCGTTCATTTTATGAAATCCGTTGAAATGTCACACTCGCCGTTTTCTGACGTTTTGGCGTATTTGCTAAGTGTCTTATGAAAAGTAAGAGGCAGTTGCAGTCTTTTCTACGATATGCAATTTTATTCAAACGTGAAAACTTTTTTTTTAAGTGTATGAAAAAAAAATGTGTCGAAGTTTTAAGAGAAAATATTGAACAAAAAATAAACGCGATCTTTTTGTTTTTGTCTAGTCAAAATGTCACAAAACGCCGTTTTTTACATTTTTGTTACAAGTAAGATAAGTCATGTTATACAGTTTTGGAGGGAGAAAATTTGAAATTATAATAGCACAAAAAAATACTATATAACATTAAAATCTACTGTTCAGGGATTTTTTTTAACCCATTTTCGATCACATGTCGGAAGTATTAACGACACAGTCAGCGACAACTTTTGTCTAGTCATAATGTCACACCATGCTTTTTTACTTGTTTTGACGTTACGTTCTGTAAAACTTGACATGTAGTGCCTAACGTCGCAAATTACGGAAGCCTTTACGTGCCATGCTAATTAACTTTTTCCAATTTGATATAACGAATTATGAATTTGATATAACAGATTGTGAATTTGCTATAACAAATGATCAATTTGATATAACAAAATTAATGATCAATTTGATATAACAGATTATCAGTTTGGTATAACAAATTATCAATTTGATATAACAGATTATCAATTTGATATATAGAGATTAATACATGGCCTTTTCCATATCAGCCTGGGTATCATCCCGAGACCCCCATATCAGCCCGAGACGGAGTCGAGGTGCTGATATGGGGGTCTCGGGATGATACCCAGGCTGATATGGAAAAGGCCATGTATTAATCTCTATTTATCAATTAGAAATAACAAATTGTCAATTTGATATAACAAATTGTGAATTTCTCTACCAATAGTATGATTTAATAATAATAATGAGATTGATTGAAACATTGCGTAACCCAAATTGGTGCATTTTTTTTGTGTATTGATTCATTGTTTATCTGACGTCCAGCGACAAATATGTCAATGAAGGCTTATTCAAAACTTTCTTAACAGGTTTAATATTTCTAAAACCCTCTCCCTCCCCTTTTATCTATTATTTGAGGCAGTTTGGGGACTAGCTCGAACGTTCTCTATTCAGTTCATGGGACCTGGTGTCTTAGAACGAACGATTATAATAGAAAAAGGATCAATTTTCAAATCAGAAAGAATGGATAATGTGTTTCTAGGGACATAGGAACATGCAAGGATAAAAAATGCTTCCCCTTCCTCAAAATCCTCATGCTTCTTTATCAATTGTGATGGGCACATACAAGGATTAATGAAACATCCTTAAGTTCCATGCGCGAGATCTAGAAGAGAAAACCTATGCACAATCAGTGCAAACGGGATCTGATATATTAAATTGATAATCTTTTATATTACAATTTATTTGTTATATCAAATTGAAAAAAGTAAATTTGCAAGGCCCTCAAAGACTTCTGTAGCAAATATCTTATCATACAAAACCATAACTTTTTTTTATAATTTTTTTTTGATACAATATCTTAACGGATTTTTATCGAATCTAATTAAAATTAATATCTGTATCTGTTTCGGAGGCGGACATTTTAGCGCATTGGTAGGACATTTTAGAGAAAAAATCTAACGTTTTAGCGCCAAAGTAAAGCCCATTTTAGGCCAAGATTTTTTAACCCATTCCTGCGAAAATGGAAATTATCAATGCCCATTTTAGAGCAATGCTTTAATCCATTTTATAATTAATGATTAATGATGAATATTTTTTTTAAATAGAAGCAAGACAGCACAATTTAAAAAATATCATGTCCATTAAAATATAACACTAAAATTTTAAAAATCAAATTTTAAAAGTCCGTTCTAGCCTGGATTTTATATTCCAGAGAACGTACTTAATGGGCTCTTGGTATACCCCCTGTACAATTCTGTTCATAAAGTTGCAGTAGGAACTGATTTTTCTCTTTATCTTGTCTAGATTGTTGTGCACATTCGTCTATATATTGAATTTTTATATATGTTGTTGTTTGCAATTTGATGATAGTATCAAGAAAAACGTAAATAGCTGAGTGACAACTATAGAATTACTTTTATTTCCATGATGAACCAAAGTGAACATACTTATATACATACAACTTTAATATTAAGCCATCATTAGTTAATGCTCGTGGTTTTAGTATCATTCAACTAGGAAAGTATTCGCTAAAATGGGCTATCGAAAATACAGCTAAACGGGTTAATCCTGCGCTAAAATGGGCTCTAATGTCTGCACTAAAATGTCAACTAGTAGTTTTTCGCTAAAATTATCTACGCCCATCTGTTTTCTTGTTCATAGTTGAGATTAAATTTCCTTTTGTTTATGAAATTGGTAAATTTGATTAAATTAATTTTATTGTGGCTAATTTTGAATTTGCTTTCAATTGTTGATTCTTTTAACATTTAAGACATAAAAATGTACAGGCGATGAAACAAACGAATCAACTAATAAAATTTTTATTCGGAAATTATCAAAAGCGGATAAAAGAATAAGCCCTTGACATCATTTGCGAGTATGATGGTCTTGTGAAACAATGATAGTCGGTTGGAAGGGGGCGATAAATGACTGACCCGTGTTAAGGGAGAGCGATATCTCTTACACGTAAAAGTCACCCTTTTCGATTTCGAAAAGAGCACACTAAGGCTACAAGGAAGCACTCGCACCCTCAAAGTGGAAACGGATTAATATAAGTTGTAATAACTTGTTTCCCAATCCACTATAAATAAATATGTTTAAACTAAGAAAAAGCAGCAGAAAAGACAGTGGTTTAAACTTTTTTTAAATATCCTGTTTCAATCAAAAGAAAGAGAAAATATCTTTGCTCCAAGGGGATACTGATTTAAATGAATATTATTTTTCTGTTTTAATGTTTAAATTTACTTGTACTTTAAAAAAAATATGTGCCGCCTTTGCATTTCGGTTCTATACGTAGCAAGTCAAGCAAACCGCTCATATAAATTATGCTGTATGATTGAGCTGCACACAATGAAAAAAAATACGACGTTACAATGCATGAAAAATAACGTCAAACTAACGTTACCAAAACTATCACCAACACCGTACGCGACGTCTATATCAAACAGAATCAATTTATTACAAAAGATAAGAAAATATTTACCTATGCATATATGGAAAGCCAACGGGGTCAAAATTCTTACTTCGATCGTAACTTGTCAATTTGTAACTTGTAACTGTGTGATTTGTCAATTTGTATATTGCTGTTTTGTAACTTGTCGATTCGTAAATTGTCAATTTGTATATTGCTGTTTTGTAACTTGTCGATTCGTTAAATGTCAATTTAAATATAAATAATTTATGTTTTGTAACTTGTCGATTCGTAAATTGTCAATTTGTATATTGATGTTTTGTAACTTGTCGATTCGTTAAATGTCGATTTGTATATTGTCAACTTGTATAGTGATGTTTTGTAACTTGCCGATTTGTAAATTGTCAATTTGTATATTGATGTTTTGTATTGTAACTTGTCGATTCGTTAAATGTCACTGTATGAAATGTCAATGTGTGAAATGTCATCGTTGTATTATGCTAACGATCATTATGGCGACAGATGGCGCTCGGTTTCTTCTTCTGTGTATAATCAACATATTTTTAAACTTTATTTGTTTGTTCTGGGAGCGAATCTTGGTTCATTTAAAATATAGGACAACAGAGTTGGTGTATGTGGGTTCGATTCCCACTATAAGCAATCATTTATTTCAGCTGGTGCAAAACGGGCAGTTTAGCTTAGTGGCCCCACACTGACTTTGTTGTTTCTATCAAAAAATCCAGGCGTCCAACTTTCTTTTCTTTCCTTTTTTCTTTTATTCGCTCATATTTTACTTTTTCATTTTTTATTTAACCCCATTAAAAAAAGGCAAGCAAGCCGCGCGGCCAGGTCTTGACAATTTTTTTCTCTTGAATACCTTATACAACAAAACCATGGTATAAGTGTTAAAATTATACCATGGATAGCTATGGTATAATTTTCGGTTATTGAGATTTATACTCGGGTTGCACTCCCATAGGTTACATTGTACAGCTATAGGTTAATCCAAAAATAACCAATCCCTGGTTTTCTGGAAATCTTTAATTAGTACTAGAACACACCCGTGATATCGCGGGTTCGTGACTGAATTAAAATATATAACTATGCATAAGCCTTATTTTAGTATTGGTATTGTCATCTGATAAAGTCATGCCGATTATAAGATGTACAGTTTTCTTTGCTTTCAAAATCTGTTTGAACCCGTCGACCTGGAACTTATCAATCATTAATAATATTAATTACTTGGAAAACAAAAGGGCCTAGAATGGAGTATTTTTTAATCAACAGCATTGTCCTATATGAGTGATGAATTAAGTTGAATTCTTTGATTCGCCGTTTTAACGTCATGCCGGCTAACAAATTGAAAACTGTACCTATACGCCTTATTTTAAGTCCAGATTTTAAGAATTCGTATTGTCGTCTTAGACAGTCATACTGATTAAAATACTACAATAGAGAACAATGTGACAATGACTGAATTTAGTAGTGTCAACCCTGTGATCATCATGACTCGTGTAAATAGCAAAATCCTAAATACACCGTTAGATGGTGCGCCTGTCAGATACGGAACGTACAGATAAGGTAACAGGTAACAGGTGAATATACTATTGATATCGGTATCGGATTCGACCCGGAACTTGTTAATTATTGGCAATATTAATTATGTGGAAAACAAAAGGGTCTGGAGTGGTGTAATTTTTAATCAACAGCATTGCCCTATATTAGCTATATATAAAGTTGAATTCTTTGAATTGTCGTTTTTACCCCACGACGGCTGACAAATTGGACCTCGTTATTTAAGTATTATAGATACCGTGGAGCGCAATAATCTTCAATGATTTTTAATTCTAACTCGTAGACAAGTAAATTTTGGCTCAAAATGGTTTAAATATATTTCTTTTTCACCAAAAGTTTTATTTTTGAAAATTTGTTTTTAAGTTTAAGTAAACATGGACATCGAAAGCACTATTTTGTGTCAGAGTAGGCCTACTTTGGAGGGAGTAATTGGTAGTGTGGCACCACAGATCAAATTAACGCAGACTTTCGTATTTTCATATCACACTCTGTGTAGTAATGATACGAGAAATTTCTATTAAGTCAAGAAATAGATAGTAAGACACAAATTAACCATGCATAAGAGAAATAAACTTTGAAAACGTGACAGGTGTATCATGCGACATGGCGCAGCCGTTCATTTAAAAAATGGAGTAAGAAACCGCAGTATATACTGACTAGCAAAGAAGAATCAGAAAAATGCTATGTAATAAAACACATTCTACTAATGGAGGCCTGACCCCCGACCCAACACAAAAAAAAAAAACATGAATGAAAAATAAAAAAACAGACACAATTAATCCGCTCGATTTTAATTCCAATTGACAAAAACATTTGAAGATTTTATACATAATAAACAATGAAATGAATAGCTCACCAGAAATACAAATATCTGTATGTACATCTCAATCCAAATTGTTCATGCGTACATTATATTGTTGACATCACGAATATGTACTGTACATGAAAGTTATAAAATATGACAAACAGCAAAATATATACAAATGAACGAATATTTATAACATGTTGTAAGTATTAGAACACCATTATCAAACTGACGAATGCATTGGTACATGCCTGGAAAAGTACTTACATGTTATTTGAAACTTTGTTTATTATTTTTAATCGTGAATACACTGACAAAGAGCATTTTAAACTTTAGGCAATTTGTATAATCACTCGAAAAAAATTGGACACACTCGAAAAACCCCGGACTGCTCTCGAAAAAAACCGAACATAAATAAATGAATTTAGTCAAGAATTTTTGTAAAGTGTCTGTATTTCTAAGGATATATAGATTCCATGAATGCATTTTCTTCAAAATTATCAGTGTAATGTGTATAAAAATGGGTTTATTCTGTATTTTGGAATTAAAGCATTTTAAGTAGATATAGGAAGATGTGGTGTGAGTGCCAATGAGACAACTCTCCATACAAATAACAATTTAAAAAGTAAACCATTATAGGTTAAAGTACGGCCTTCAACACGGAGCCTTGGCTCACACCGAACAACAAGCTATAAAGGGCCCCAAAATTACTAGTGTAAAACCATTCAAACGGGAAAACCAACGGTCTAATCTATATAAACAAAACGAGAAACGAGAAACACGTATATATTACATAAACAAACGACAACTACTGTACATCAGATTCCTGACTTAGGACAGGTGCAAACATTTGCAGCGGGATTAAACGTTTTAATGGATCCAAACCTTCTCCCTTTTTCTGAAACAATAGCATAACATCACAACAAAGAAAAACATACGATAAAATATCAATTGGCAGACTTAACTCAATAAGACTTATTTTAACTTTTTTTTTAACGAAAAATAATGTCGGGTTAGTAATATCTTTCTACATGTATATCAAATCCTATCATACATAATATTACTTTTTATCATATGTTTAGTAGTAAATACAGTAGTTTTGCATATGTGATAAATAGCCTGCTGTTTAATCCATATCGCGCAACTTTGATGCGCACCCTTTATCGCATACCCTTTATCACACCCCTACCCTTTATCGCATACCCTTTATCACACCCCTACCCTTTATCGCATACCCTTTATCACACCCCTACTTTTTTTTTTTTTTTACATAAAGTCAGTTTTGGTTTTTTTTTTGCTTAAGAAAAATTTTCCTCAAAATAGGTAATTTTTTTGAATGACGTCATTGTTTGGTATGTGACGTCACGAACGTCGAGTTTTCATATTGTATGTGACGTCACGAACGTCAAGTTTTCATATTTTTTGGCACACTAAATGCAACTATGAAAAATACAAAACACACAAATTAAGGATGTTCGCTACTCTGTTAAAAAATAACAAGCTTTTTAAAAGATTGTTATGAATTGATAGTATATAAGTAAAGAAACTAAAAAGTAGAAAAAAATGGAGGGTCTGTGTGCTCGTTTCTGAGATATAAGCCATTGAAAATTTGGCGGGAAATAATTCTCTCTAGATTTTTCTTACATTTAACATTGGCAACTATTTGTTTCAAAAACAATGAAAAAATAACAAGAATTTTATAAAATTTTGAAATATGGCTTTTTAACCTATATGTAATAAAATTATGAAAAGAAAAGTAGGGGTTTGTGGGCAAATTTTTTTAATGACAATACATGGATAAAACCAGAGGATTCCGAAAATCTGGCAAAAAATCAAAAAAAGAGAGGAGCAAACATCCTTAATACAATAATAAACAAAATATTTTTAAAACAACAGCACGCAAATTGTAAGGTAACCCAGGTGCTTCGGATAAGTAATTGAGCAGTTCTTTTAAGGCCTTTGAAACAAGACAAAAGTAGAACTGAAGGTTACCCAGTGCTATGGATCAGAAAACAGTTCATATAATATAATACTCTTCTGTTGAAATATATGATAAAGTGTATAATACATGGCAAAATCCGTATCACATGCCGTATCACTCTCGACCAATATCATGATCCCTCGGGCCTAAAGGCCCTTGGGCTGATATTGATGTCTCGGGATGATACGACATATGATACGAATTTTGCCATGTATTATTCTCTATGTATATTAAACACAAGCGTCTATATTACGTCTTGTTAGAGATGAAGTCAGTTTGTTCACATTTTTTATCATATTCACTCGAAAAAAGTGGTCACACTCGAAAAGCCCGATCAAATAACTAAAAAAAAACACGATCCTAGCCGGAAACTATACCTACCGTGAAATCGACTGACGACAAAGATTGTTGATATTTCAAACGCTCTCGAAAAAAAACTGTTTAAAAATGATATTTTTTTAATTTGGCAAAAAGGATCGATAGATGTAAAACATATGAAATAAAACACAATTAAGTATAGGATTAGATGCCTTTTCAAAGGAATTTATTGGTGTTCAAACTCGACCAATTCACTCACAAAAAAATAATAAGTCCGAAATTGCAATATTGCACTAGTGCAATAAATCTTCAAATTCATGACATCATCAACGTAAGAATCTTAGTACAAACCAATTTTTACTTCCAAATATTATATTGCTATACAATAAAAGGGTGATTGCATGAATATTGGGGAATATTGTCCCTCGTAGAACATATATTGCACTCGCAAGCTCGTGCAATATAAAATTCTACTCGGGACAATATTCCCAAATATTCATGCAATAACCCTATAATACAGATATTACATGCATTATATCAGAGATTTATTTCTGCAATGTACATGGTGCTGAAAAAAAAATATTGATAAATTTTACAGTTATCTGTAGTAGAACATTGCATCTTTATCATTTCATTCCCTTGTTATCATTGCCGTGGATTTGTCCAATTTCAAACCCATATTTACACCCCAATCTATTTTATTACTATCCCCGTTATTTAGACTGGCATAGTAACAGGAATTGTACCACCATCCACCTTTATATCTCCTTGCACAATGGCCACTGGAATGATCATTGTCCTTGTCATAAGCTGAGAATTTTTGTCCATTTGCAATTTTTGAAGATGAATCTCCGTTCAGGGAATCGCCTGTAAGATACAGATGTTATCGCTGTGTTATTTATAAATTTTAAAGGACACATTGTTATAATTCTTCAGAAAACGATTTTATCCGTAAAACATGCGCGTAGCTACGTTTACGTCAAAACGCCCGGGCGTACACTTGAATTTTAATCTCAATAAAATACAAATAACTTATAAATAGTACATCAGCCCTGTAAATTTTTTTTTTTCAATTTCGAATTAAAGTGACGAATTTTACTTTTCAAACAAAAGGTATCATATTATATAGATTTGTTTCTCAAAGTCTGAATCTACTAGTTGTGAATCTTCAGAGAATTCTACCAACTTTCCTGCTATTTAAATGAATTCATTATATTCTGTGATTCGATATGTGGTTTCCATTTTTGTCGAGCCTGTGACATTTCTATATGTCCCAATAGCAAGACATATGCGATTCTAAATTTCGTCGGTGGTGTCACTCTTGACCCCCCTCTTTAGGATAAGTGTGGGGTTAAAAGGTGTTTATTTTAAATATAAATACCTCAAGCAAACCTTTGTATGGAAGTTGGACAGAAACTGTGCATGACAAAAAGAGTATCAAGAGCATAATGATGAAATTATCTGTTTAATTTTGCCATATTTAGAATTAAAAAAAAACTTGTTGCGCAAGTAGATACAGTCTGGGATAAAAGTTTGTTATAGATCAATTACTTTGTCAAACCTTTTTTGGATTTTATGATGGAAGAAGCTTTTTTCTGATTAATGTCTGAATCAAAATTTTGAAAGCTTTTTTTTTCTTCCATTGTGGCAGTATTAATTTGACAGAAGGACTTATCTTTATTCAATTTAACGATATGGGACTTTTTCAAAAGATTTTAAAAACCTTAATAGATTTTCGTTAAAATTGGGTCGAGTCGGATATATTCCAAGAAAAGTAAAAATATCTAAAAAAAAAATTTTTTTTTTTTTAAATCCTGTAAAAGATAGATAAATGCATTCACTTTACGCGGAAGGCAATTCCAGCCGAGAACCAGGATTCAACAGAAACCTTCCGAACATTAATTATTTCATGTTCATTAACGACAATTACCCCATATGGCTCCTTTTGAACATACTTTAAAGAAACTGTTTTAGACTTTTCTCTATATCTACTGACCATTAGATTCCATATCAACACGATGAATAAACTAGACATTAAAAATAAACCATTTAAATTCTTTAAGTATGTTGCTATTGATGAGAATTTTCAACAACGGGAACGGTATCTCATTCTTGAACACCTGTTAGCTTACGGGGGCTTCGTCACGTTGAACCAACTACCAACAGGTGCTATGACTTAGGCCCTCATACCCCTCGCCGAGGTTCGGGCGTACACGTAACAAACACCTAGCTACGCCACTGTAAAAGATGTTATACTGTCAACATTCATCATAAGATGAATTCTCTTTTTTAAATTGAATTAAAATGCAAGATTCGTAGAATTATCTGAATTTTTCAACTGTATAAAAATAAGGAGATGTTGTGTAATTGCAAATGAGAAAAACTAATTCAGGAGTCTGTAGTTCATTGTTTGTTGTTTGTTTATCTCTGTCATATATGATTTTTTTAATTGTAAATTGTATTGTTATGAGATATGCTGTGGGTTTTCTTTTATTCTTTTTGTCCTGGATTTCAATAGACATCCACTTCATTTTAACGACATGTACCATTTTCTTTAATGAATGCTGTACCAAGTCAGAAATATAACAGTTGTTTTCCAGTCGTTAGAGGAGTTTTAGCTTTTAATATTGATTCAGGCATTCGATAAGGGTGTTCGGTTTTGAATTTACGTTGGAGTTGGTATTTTTGTTATTTTACGATTTTAAGTCGGTGCCTGTGTGAGTTTTTGTTCGATACCACTGCTTATGGACGTTTTATCTAAAATAGCATCATCAATTAAGTAATCATATTCCTTTTTTGATGATATGTTATATCATTGATATGCTTTGTAACTGTCCATTAAATGTTGAAAATATCAATGAACATAGGTCTTATTTCTACAATATTAGAACCACTGTTTGGGTTTCTTTTAATCCTTTTCAAATTCCGTATTTATATATATCATATTGTTATTATTATAGCACCATTGTTGAGTGAAAAAGAGACTAGATGATCGACGGGCTTGTACAAATGAAAAATGATAAACATGGTATTATAACAACTGGTTGGATGAAACTATTTGTACATGTTTCGTCCTAGAGTATAGGGCGTGACCAGCCAAGTAGTCTCGATTTTAGTGTTGATATAGTATTTATATGTTTATTTTCTGTAAATTTGCTGTTAACATTTTTGAATAAGTTAAAACACTATGGTTTTTACCCCCAAGATGAAGAAGATTGTCATAGTCCTATTTGGTAAAACTTTGCTGAGTTAGAGGTTTTTATTGCTTTTCAAAATCATATTTCTATTTAGCCTTCCAACTGCTTGATTCGAACCTAGTATTATTGAGTACCAAATTGTAAGTCTTTTATCCTTGATGGGTATGTATAACAACTAGGCCGATGCCATTGCTACTAGACGTTTCCTTCTTCAAGAGTTACAAGGTCATCATTGATAAATTCATTTTCATCTAAACAATCAATTTTAATAAAATTTTAGTTTTCTGTTTATTTTATAAAATTAAACCACTGTGGTTTACTCAGTAATGTGCATACAATTCGCTTGCAATCAATTAATATATGTTCAGTCGATGTGCAGCACTTGATCACTCGACTAACCGAAAGATTGGTCGGTTAATCTATATCGGGTATCCGGCTTTATGGGCGGTTGGTCTGTTAATCGGGTTGGATATATACATCTGCTAAGAGTAAAACGCACAATTCAATGTTAAAGTCTATTAAATATACCGATTTTTTGCATATTGTAAGAACCAAATCTGAATAAGAAAACTGTATGCATCATAGAACGTTTTCCACTTGTGAAAACATTTCATAGTCTTTCCAGTTTTCAGTGAAACTAAACGGCGTCACACAAAGATGTGGTATTTATGCTTTTATGCGTAGCAAAATTTTGGATAAAAGGCGAAAATAATATGTTTAGATATCACTCAACGGACACAAAATAGTACTTTGATTCTACAAAAATAAATTGACATTAGAAAATATTTCACAATTGTAATATAACGTGAGTAATACCACATTTTAGTGATAATTAGGGGAATAAAGTCTGTTAATGGGTTGGACATTTTAAATTGTTTCAGTTAAGAGTTACTTAGCCACGACAATAGTTTGCAACCTTTCCACTGAAAAAGTAAAAAAATGAGATATACTTGAGTAGAAATCAAAGTACTGAAGTACTGAGCATCGGATGACCGCTAGTTCATGTGGATGGTCACAAGCACTTGTCTCAGAAAAAAATCACATCTTAAAGTGAGGTAAATGTACAAATATTAAAAAAAATCTGAGAAAAGTTCGTGTGTTGATGATGAATGATTGACAGGGAATTCAACATCACCGTAATACATGTAACTATTATATTGAAGTGATACGAATCAGTATACTCTATTTTGTTGTTATTTTATATTATATTAAAATCTGTATATTACAGTTACATATTTATATTAGTTTCATCCGACTGTATATCATTCTATTCTGCTATAATAATAATAGTGCAGCCTGTAAGTACATGGTGAACACTCTTCTGTAATAATTCGGTTTTTTGTAATAGATTGGATATGAGTAGGCATTCATATTTTCCCGCAAAACGTTTAAGCTCCCATGCAGAGTTATCTGTCCTTGAGACAGAGCAAGGACCGATAACTTTACATGGGAGATTGAAAACGTTCATGCAATATTCTTCCGCATGCGTTACTAAAATTTGTCTGTACGTGTGCATATAAATTAATGATTGTTTTGCTTATATATATTTTTTGTGTCTGTTCAAAGTCTGCACAATTTATAAATCTATCATGTGTTTCAATGCAGCTGACTAAATTCCATGCGTTTTCCGATATGCATTTTTTTTCCTACCTTGTCATCATTTTCATTTTCTGCCTAATTATAGCCCCAGTCCCACTAGACAACGATCGCACCACGCTCACCGCGATCTAAAAAAAATTCAAATCGTGATGAGCTTGCAGTATGAGCGGCATGGAATTTTCGTTTCAATCACGTTGCTACTGCGTCCTAATTATGCTTCTACAAAGATCCCAATACGATTATACCACGTTTTCACCACGCTTATTCTGCGACCTCATTACGAATATCACGATCTTTCTACACTCATCACGTCCTCATTACGTTCTATCCGATTGCAACACGATCTTACCATGGTTTTACTGCGATTAAAACACGCTCTTACCACGACCATACTACTATCATACCACGTTCAAACTGCGATCTTACTACGCTCTCAGCCATTAACGTCAACATACCCGGTAAGTTCCATATGAAAACTGTATCATTCCTTCTATATCTCATTGACACGTAGTCTTATTAGTTTCTCGAAAACAACGCAGTCACGCATCCAAAATCTAAGAGTAAGGTTAAAGGTAGAGGCAGAGGGAGTTGATCTGATTACGAACTTACTGCGCTCTCACAACGCTTCTACTACGACCTGATTTAGCCATGAACGCACCACGGTTGTTTTGAACATGTTCAAAGTTGGCCACGATCATTACAATCTTTACGATCTCACCACGACCGTACTATGTTATTGAGCCTACCCATTTCTTCCGATAACACCCTATATATAGCGATTAAATCATACTTTTATTGCAATTCATAAATCTTAACAGACCAATAAACAGACCGGGTTTGATACATACGACCCATTAACAGACCAGCTTTTTGTTATCTTACACTTACACATCGCGTTCTCATGGCATAACTATTACTTACAAATCTACAAAATACTGACATTAGTAAGGTCGTGATAAGATCGCAAAAGTCGCTATACCAGCATAGCGACAGCATAGCGACAGCTTAGCGACAGCGTAGAGAAAGCGCGATTCTAGTCGAGGAGACTGCGCTACGATCTTACAGCGACTTTACTACAACCTCGCTACAACCATCACGTTCTTACAGCGACCTAAAAACGCTTCAACTACATTGCTGAATAATTTATTGATCAGATTTTCAGAGGATTTCAAGATCAGAATGGCTGTTTAAGACTTAATTTAACTTACTACTGTTTGATATCAGTTGCCAGAAGACTGAGATTATTTGATTTATCGTCCTTCCCTATGCCTATACCACCCTGCTCTGCCGCTCCGTTTTTCTCGCATCAAAACGAGACCAGTCACAATGCGAGAGGAGACGTTATCAAACATGCTATCGTCAAGCGTAAAACTGTCTTAGGAAGAGGGAAAAGACTTAGTAATAGAACGATAAACAGATAATCGGGTTTTCTTCGTATAGATATCGTTAGATATCATCCGCTCGACACAATGTGAAACTTTTTAGCACGTTCGCTGCTCTAAAAAAAAAATCACATTGAGGCTCGCGGCTGATATTTCACAATATGAATGTGTAGAAAACTCGATAATCTATACTTATTCTTCTGCAAATTATGTTAATTCAGGAATTGAAGGAAATAAAGTACACCAATGCAAAAAAAAGTCCTTGTCCTAGTTTATTAAGAATTTTGTTGAACGAACCATGCCACGATCGGGTTCTAAGACATAACCTCTGTGCTAATATTTCATTAACTCAAACCAAATTATTACATACCAGCAGTACCGCTATATCCTGACACGTTTAGCATATAGTTACTGTGCTCATCTCCTACTCGGAAATTAGAGTAATCTGCATATTTTTTTATTCCATCTTTCTCAAGAATAAAACGTGCCCTATGCCGTCCAGATGTCGATATTCCATGTATATAATCGTTGCCTGTGAATTTAAGAGACAACACATTTTAAAAATTATGTACGGAATGTTAAAAAAAAAGGAGAGGTAATTTATAGAAATGTTAACAAATATTCAAACACTCTTAGGGATGTGAATAAAAAAATTAAGATTTAATCTCTTAAACTGTGTAGCGTAAATTAAAAAAAATCATATTGGCCGTTTTGAAGATTTATTTTTACCATCAATCAATAGTGTCAGAAATGCACCAAATGTTCACAAACATAAATTAAAATAGTAGCTTAAGATTGACGCACCTTTTCAGTGATGTTCAAGGCATGGTCAAATATTTTAGTATTATATCTGATACAGACATTTATGAGCTGATAAAATAAAATACCCCCCCCCCCCCCCAACAAAAATAAAGAAGATAACTCGGACAAAGATTCAGAGCTATCCATTAGGGAGATGCATTTCTTAACTTAAAATTATTTGGAATTTTATAACGCCAAGGAAAAGTGCTGGCTGCTCGGCTTGTGATTTCCCCAGGGACTTAAAGTCCTGTAGCAGAGGTATCCAATGACTTATTGTCTCAAGGCATTATGAATAAAGCTTTAATCTTAGTATTGATTCCCTCCTTTGCTAATTATTTAAGGATTATTTGCGTAATGTTTTGTGTTTCGAGTTCATAATATTTCATGTATGCAAACGAATAAAATCAGGTGAATTGTCAAACTTATGACTTTCATGTTATTCAATGACTTTTGAATTCGACTTTCTTATTGTTTAATACTAATTGAAAACCAATGTGGTATGACCAATTGTTTTTAAAAATAGGTTTTACATTTTTACCTATCCAATGTGTTCCACTACTGACCCCAAATCCTTCTCTGTACTCCGACCAATATCTATCAAAATCAAAAGAAAGGTCAGAACGTCGTTGGAATACCTGAAAAGGAAATGTAGATAAAAGCATTTCAGGACAAAATTACTGATACAAAAAAAACAACAGATGATATGACTGCCAATGAAACAACTATCCACAAGAGCAAAACATGTGTATTTGCAACTATATGGTATCAAACAGCCCTCAACAATAGGAAAATCTCATATCGTAATGTTAGCTTTAAAGATTCTAAAATGTAAAACTATTTCAAACAAACTTATAACGGACCGATTTATGTAAAAACAATACACGGAAAGCAAATATGAAACAACGACCAACGATAACCATTGAGTTGCATATGCCTGACATGGAATAGGCACAGGCAGAATAAGGCAGGATTCAAATGTTAAGGACCATTTCATCCTATATTATCCTGGGACAGTTGAGTGACAAATCAAATTTGAACAAAAATTAAAAGTCATATAAATTCACTCATCAGATTAACATTCTAAATTGAAAAAATATAGAATGTTATTTTAAGAATGACTGTAATATTTTCTCTGTCTATGAAAAAAAAAAAACATCAAAATTGTGGTGCACACTGAACGCGGGTTATCTAAAGTGTGCACCACTTTTTTTATGTTATTTCGGATAGACAGAAAAAAAATATTAGTCATTTCTTATAATTTAATTCTTTATTCCATTTCAAACCGGGGTAAATCATGAAAAAACGTTGATGACGTAACGGTCACATGACAAAATTATGCCTATGAGCTGATAAACAAAACGACGTCAGCCAATCAGAAGACGCGTAACATCTAAAATTAAACTATATAATTTTAAACATGATTAACGTAAACAGTTTATACATATTCAGTTTACTATATGTTCTATCACAAAATAATTCAAATTTGGTGACTATATATGTCGAACGCATCTATGTATAAAACTAGAGATATAAGATACAACATATATAGTTAAGTCTACCTCATAACTCGACTTACATCTAGAAATTGACAATGAGGGTCGGTTGAAAATCAAAACCTTAAGACAAAAGAGATGATTTAATCTTCACAATTTGAACATTCCATTTCTACGAAGCAACATTCCATTTCTACGAAGCAACATTCCAGCAGCGCCTGCATACGGAATATATCTCTCCAAATTGATACAATATTCCAGGGTTTGTATATCCTATCATGATTTCTTGATAGAGGGTTGCTGCTCACATGTAGCTATCATATCAAGAGTTCCAAATATTTAATTTGAAATCAATCCTCACTACATTTTTAGCAACACGACGGTACAACATGTCGATCAGGATCTGCTTAATGTTCTGGGACCCCTGAGATCACCCCCTAGTCTTAAATAGTTTTCTTTGTTGTGTCTTTTTTTCTTATATTTGTCTGTTTGTCTTTTGCTTTTTTAGCCAAGGCGTTTTCGGTTTATTTCCAATCTAAGAGTTCGAATGTCCCTCTGGTATATTTTGAACCTCTTCTATATCAATTAGAATACACAGACATACGTTCATTTATTGATAGAATATCATTGAAGAATAAGTAAAATACACACAGCATCCCGGAATGAAAGGCACGAAAAAATCTAAAAATTAACCAAAATGAACATTTCAAAGGTCTTATATTTTCTATTTGTAGACTTTTATTCGTCAATGAATTCTTTTCGTTGCTGGGTTACTATCATATTGACGTATAATCATATCAGTTATTTGTACACTGATTTTTCAACCTTTAATGAGAGGCTCATTTGTAAAAAGTATCTTGTCCAAAAAATGAGAAATAGATAATACAGACACAAATAAATATTGAGAACCAACACGGCCGACACTCGGCTAACCGAGAGATTGGTCGGTTAATCTATATTGAGTATGCGGCTATATCGGCGGTTGGTCTGTTAATCGGGTTGGCTAAAGTCTGTTAATCAGGTGTTATCGAGAAAATCATTGAAAGTTCAGCATGTTTCATTGTATAACTTTCTAAATATATTTTCATCATAAAAAGTATTCATGTCTAACAAAACAATTCAATGTACTGAATGCAGTGGTGTAATTATTATTTGTCTAGCTTCGTTGCACGATCTATAAAATGAAAAGGCGGGTTACTCATCAATAAATTTATACACATTTTACACACATAAAATGTACACAAAATGACACATTGGTTAAATTAACTTGCATTCAATATTTTGAACATCGAAAAAAGAAAGGCATTATGTTTATTAACCATATCATTGTGTGAAAAATCTACACGAAAATCTGTATTTTGGTGACATAAATCAATCTTTATTTAAAACCTGGTCTGTTAATGGGTCGGATGTATAAAACCCGGTCTGTTATTTGGTCTGTTAAGAGTTATGAATGGCATTTTATTGCTATATGGGGTGTTATCGGATCAATTGAGTAGGCTCAAGACGAGCGGCTAAAATATACGAAAACAACACATGAGCAATGAAACATAACATATACGGAAACAAGTTCAAACAACACATGAAATTGAAAATTGATAAAAATGGTTTCAAAAAGTGTAATATTAAAGTAATATTAATTTCATCCAAGAATGATCGCAAATATTATGTTGATTCTGTTTAATTGTCATGAATGACACAAATTTGTCATCTACATTGGTAACAGTATATAAATCAGAGATAAACGTCGTAATGTAACTTAGCATCAGTAAGTAAAATATATTGGGATGACAAAACATGAAAAATAAAGAAAGAATAATGAGTAAGATAAATAAAATGTAGAAAAAAATGACATAACAATTTAAAGAATACAGAAATAAACAATACCCCCAAACCGGAGCCTCATGGTATACACGAGAATCTGGATGGAAACCGAATATAGAATAATATATAAGGACAATAGATAGTGATACATTGCTAAAAATGAAAGAAAAATAATACTTGTTTAAGAATACAACAGTCTCACATGAAACACCGATGGCTGTTGAAACAGTAACGGATTGCGATGTACTTACATTGGTGACACATTCTAGAAGTTTACATGCGGAAAACTATAGTAGCGGGTTAATGACATTTTGCGTTTTAGCGCTAAAGCGTTTTCGCCTTACATATTCTATATGGCGAAAACGCGAAATTGCGAAGTCGAAAACGCGAAACTGCGAAACCGATTTCTCGTTTTCGACTTCGCGGTTTCGCCTTTTCGCGATTTCGCGTTTTCGCCCTATAGAATATGAAAGGCGAAATCGCGAAAACGCGAAATGGACTTCACCGACCACCATAGACAGCTGTAGTTCTCCTCTGCACTTATGTAGAAAGGAACTAAACGGAATAAAATGAATTGAAACTTTAAATAACCAAATGTAGCTGCATTCGCTCCTTTCCGTTTACTTCTTTAGAGTGATTTAATTCGTAAACAACATATGATTAAGTAATAGAAGAAAAGAACCAATTGGATGATGCTAACGAATTAGGGTTTAACGTCCAGTGACAAATATCATGTTCATATGTGAACGAGAACACGTTATGTGTACCCTGTGTTGTATTAGAAAGACACTTTCAGTCGGAATTGAGAACGTGCTACTTCGAACAGACACAAAAATTAAGGCTGATTGAAAACGTCAATAAAAAATTCATGTATATTCCAGAGGCCAATCTATATCACGCTATATTGAAGTGACACGCACTTCAATAAAATGCAAACAAAGTCAAAATAAAAATGCTCTTTCTAGGATACTGTGGCACCGTATTGTGATTTTTGTTTACTCAGGAACATCTCATTCTTAAATTTTTCAAGGGGAAAATATAAAGGTAGCAAAATTATTGTCGTGGCTAAATAACTCTTAACTGACACAATTTCAATTGTCCAACCCATTAACAGACTTTATTCCCAAAATTTTCACTAAAACGTGGTATTACTCACGTTATTTTACAATTATGAAATATTTATTAATGTCAATTTATTTTTTAGAACCACAGTACTATTTTTTGTCCTTTAAATGATTTCTAAATTTGTTTGTTTCGCCTTTTATTAAACAAATTGCTATGCGTAAAGGCATAAATACTACATACTTGCGCGACGCCTTTTAGTTTTACTGAAAACTGCGCAGACTAAGAAATGTTTTTTTCAAGTGCAAAATGTTCTATGATAGATATCATTTTGTCAGACACTTTTCTTTTTTTTTATTTGGTTCTTATAACATGCCAAAAATCTGTATATTTAATAGAGTTTAACATTAAATTAAGCGTTTTACTCTTAACAGACGTATAACCAACCCGATTAACAGACCAATCACCCATATAGCCGCATACTCAATATAGATTAACCGACCAATCTCTCGGTTAGCCGAGTGTCGGCCGTGACCAAGAGAATGAAATATCTATGTTCTGGAAGTTTCCACCAGCGACATCCGACTGTTTCTAACTTATTGCCGAAAGAGGAATTATCTATATACTTTTCCGATAATTTATTTCAATACACACGATTTATTCATGATAATATTATTGTTTCTATGACTTTTGTGCTGTGAGTATAGATGTTATTTAAAATCATTAATTGGATAAATTGCTACACCAATCAAATGCGAATACAAAAACAAAATGATACAAAGTTCAAAACTAGTTAAGTTAAAAAGTTGCTGTAAAATAATTTATAACGAATTATCTGACGTAAAGGTTTAGAAATAATAAATTTTAACACAAAAACTAACCGTCCATCTTCTATTATCCTGCAATACACAGTAAGCATACTTTGGGCGTTTTGCACCAGACGGGTAGATTAAGAAGACACCATCTTTTGAAAAGTTGATATCAGCACATTCGTGGGGTATCGCTGGAAAAAAATACATATATATATGTATAGTCTGAACATGCACTTTGTCGATGAACACATCATATTGTAATGTTATCCATACTTTTTGCTTTCCTATTTTGTGTACAGCGTGGAAATTGTATATAACTTTTTAATCTATATATATGGAAAACAGTATTGCAACAACAAATTCAAATTCAAATTAAAAAAACTGTTTTAAGTTTTTGTGATATAATTTGTTGAAATAAAACTCAGTGTATATAAAGTGCGAATCCAGCTGGTTCATTTTCACTGTCATATGCGGGTATGTCTATTGTAGAATAAAGGATCATGGGAAAACTGTATTTGTTTACGTTTTGAAAATACCAAGGAAAGTGTTTACATATTTTCATTGTGATATGTCTTTATTATGTACAAACATAGCATTAAAGTTCAAATAAGTGTTATAAAAGCAACATAATATAGCATATCGATTTTTGAAAGCGATCCATTTTAACTATAGATGCGATGAATTATCACTGTTGGTGCAGTCATTTCTGATGTGGAATTTTCGAAGATGCGAGGAATTTTTATTGTAGAATTATGTGACAAATGCACTTGAAACAAATGAAACAACTTAGTTGATGACTTTAGAATTTATGATAAATGTATTTTCAAATTGAAATACAAACTCCTCATTCAATTCTTTATCAAATATATAGCTTTTCAAACTTGTAACAAAAACGCTTCTCAAAATGTCATATTGTATTCTTCAAACTACGTTTTTCCTTGATTTAAAAATAAAAATAAAAAGATATTTCTGTATTGTTTTTAAGTCAAAGATTGATATTGCGGAGTTTAAGTGCAGTCTGTGTAAAATAGAGACGAGTACATTTGAGGACGTTATCTTCCACGCAATAAATACACTTGCGAACAGAGAAATATGCATCTTGAAACGCAATGGTGACAGAAAAGCTTATAAAAGATTAACTTTCCCCAGTTGTACCCTCAACTGCTTCAATTTCCATATTCTGCAAAAAAAAAGTTTTGGTAGAACAAATGTTCTTGACTCGATTGTTGCTTGCATGATTTTAACTGTATAAGGTGAAACGGTATGTGACATAAATTATCCACAGTCATTAAAACATGAAATGTAAGGTGTGGGCGAACTTTTTTGTTTGCATTGGTACGTGAAGTAGAGCACCCTTGATACAAACAAAAAAATCCGTAATGAACAGCTCGATACCAGAGGAGGATTTAGGGGGACAGGGGGTTGCCCCCTTTTTTGGGAAAACATTTTGTTACTTTTATATGGAATCACTGGAGCGGACCTCCTATTAGGTTATCATTGGACCCCTACTTATAAAAATTTCTAGATCCGCGAGTGGATACTACCACAGAGGTCAAACAATGCACATTTGGGTAATTGCACACAGTATGCATGCTACAATTCATGTTTGATGATCTTAGACCCTTTGGACCTCTATGTGGGCTATTTCGGTAACTTGGTAAAAATCCCCAAACTGGATACAAGGTTAGATTCAGCATGTCAAAGAACCCCAAATATCCATAAGGTCTTTTGTCTAAAAAAATGCATGCATGGGATACATTTGTTATTGAAGGCATGACTGTAACAATAGGATGAAGATAAAAAAAAATATCTTATTCTGGGGTCTCATTGGGGGGGGGGGGGGGTCTGATCCCTGATCCCGCTTACTGCTTTATCAGATTCCCGTATCCCACTTATACTATGCAGTTCTCATTTTGTAAAATTTTCCGTGTCCCGCTATACTTTATTTCTCGTTTTCACGACACAATCATTTGACTATCACGTGTCACGTTTACAAAAAAATCGGCAATTCCGCGTCACGCTTATACCCCAACGCGACCCACTATTCTACTCTTTTCTGACTCATATTAAGCCCATTATAAATATATTAAAAAAGTGTGTTTTTAATCCCTTTTTATCCCGTCTCGTTTCGGGTTGAGCCACAGATAGATAAGATGTCATATGTGACAATGAGACAACTCTCAAAACGAGTCACAATTTATAAAAGTATACCTTTATACGTCAAAATACGGTCTTCAACATGGAGTCTTGGCTCACACCGAACAACAAGTTATAAAGGGCCCCAGTGTAAAACCTTTTAAACGGGAAAACCAACGATTCAATCTTTATCAAGATGTACGTAATTAGTGGTGAAGTGTCATGGAAATGGATAAAAAAAACAAGGGTATGGAAATGGATAAAAAAAACAAGGATAAAGATCCCTATACGATTCATACGAAATTTTAAAAATGGAATACATTTGAAATAAATGTTATTTCTATTGAATTTATTTACTAGAGTGTTTTAAAACCAAACTTTCCTCCGTAAGTTAAATTTTATCAAATCCGTCTCTTACTTTATCTATTGCTTAAGCAAGTCGGCTAAATTAAGGCTTTACAGCTAATTTCCTAATGCATGTAAAGCAAAACTTGGTTGACTTGATTGCTTAGTTTGTATAATTGTTTATACAAACTTTGTAAATAAGATTGACATCTTTAAACAATATGTATCGGCATAGTTTAACCTGTATTTATATAATTATTATATTTGAATTAAATTGGGTGTTATCATAATGATTGTACAAAAAAAAAACCAAAGCAAGCACGCTAACTAAAGTCTTGCTTTACATGCTTAAAAAAATATGCCGTAATAGATAAAAAAATAAATATATCATACAGTGAAAATGCGCCGCATATACAATACTAATGAATCGCTTTACAGTGAAAATGAAAGAATAGTATCATTATTCGACAGTAAACATGACTAGCATAAAGAAAGCATCATAGTGGAATTCAGTTCAATATGAAGAAACTGAATGACAAAACCTATTCTACGTTATACAACTTTAATAATTGTGTTGAAATGAATATTTTTTCTGCAACAACATCTTACCTGTTAGTTATAAAACACCTGCACGATCTGTTCGTGAAATGTCCTAAATATTCACCTATTTTGGTATATATTTCACAGCTATTTGGATTTAGGCGCGAAAAAAACCCGTTCGCATCTCTTACTTTGTTTTATTAGTATTATGTGTTTCTTAACATATACTTTTTAACTAATTTTCTTCATTTTCTTCAAAAATAAAAAATAAAAGTCGTCTGTTTATTTATCATTCTACATCAAAAATTTCTGGAATATACAGTGAAAATGATATTTTAGGATCCGCACTTTACATACACTGGAACTAGTTAATCATTATTTAAATATCACCTGAGTTTAATCAATAAATATCGACTCGATAAGTTCTTATCTGCACATGCAGCTACTGTACTCGTAATTAATAAAACAGATGTTGTTTTCAACACTTTAAATAAGCAAGTTTATAAAGTTATATAATTATGTGATTGAAACCTTGTAATTGGTCATCCATAACTCATTACTGCAGCAATATGGCAGATCAGTGGCGTAGCTAGGCTATTTTTAAGTGTACGCCCCAACAACGGCGAAGGGTTTGGAAACCCAGGTTATAACACCTTCTAGCAGTGGGTTTCGAAAAAGGGGCATTTCTTTTATAAAAAACTGATCAATAGCAAGTTGAACACACAACAGTCTCCGGGACAAGTTTGCAATTCCGCTGAGTGCAAAAGTTGTCACCTTAATTTTTACCTTATAGAATACTTTTTTTTTTATCTTTTATATTTAATGTATTCATTGTGTTGATTTGAAATCTAATGGCCATTGGTGTTAGAGCAAATATCCAAACCGGTTACTTTAAAATATGTTTAAAGGAACCGTGGGATAAGGCCAATTGTTGTGCAAATGTCGTTAATGGATATGAAATGATTAATTTGCAAAGATGTTTAGATGCATTATGAAAATTTGTAAAGGGTTCCGTGAAATCGTGGTTCTCGCTAGATTGCCGCTTCCCGCGAAAATTGAATCTTTTTATCAGTCTATAATAGGATTTTAAATAATCAAACATTTTCTTTAGATTTTTTTTTCTTGATCTGGTATATTAACTTCTACCCTAGTCTCATGACAACATATGAAGGTTTTTTAAAATCATTATGTAAAAAATAATAATCACAGAGAGTCTGTTAACTGCTAAAAGATAAGTCCGTATGTCAATTGAAAAATGAAAAAAAAATATACTTTCAAAATTTTGCTTCAGACATTAATCACAAAAAAACTTCTGCAAAAGTTTCATAAAATTCAATGAAGGGTTAACAAAGTTATTGAAGTGTAAGAAACTTCAACCACAGACTTTATGTGCAAACAGAAATTCCTTTTATCAGTAGAATATGGGAAAATCAAAAATATAAATTCATCATTTCAAGGTCTGGATAATCTTTTGAGAATAAAAAGCTTCTGTCCAACTTTCGTAAAATTTCATTAAGGTTTGACAAAATCATTTATATTAAAAAAAACAAAAAAAAACTTTTACACCATATTGAACCTAAATGTTGTCGCCTCAAATGAAATATAGGTTCTCTGACTTATATTTCTTGTTTTCGCGTCATAAATGTAGGCTCGACTGAAATCCAAAGCATATATCGAATCCCAGCTGATTATGAAATGCTTTAAACGAAAGGAAAGTAAGAAATGTTCCCAGAAGATTCAGACATCGACAGACAGAAAAATGAACAAATATATGATATATGGTACCATATAAACTCATCAGGCCAGACGCGCGTTTCGTCTACAAAAGACTCATCAGTGACTCTCGAATACAAAAAAGTTAAAAAGGCCAAATAAAGTACGAAGTTGAAGAGCATTGAGGACCAAAATTCCTAAAAGTCTGCCAAATCCAGCTAAGGTAATCTATGCCTGAGGTAGAAAAGCCTTAGTATTTCAAAAATTCTAAATTTTGTAAACAGTTGTTTATAAATGTAACCATATCAATGATAATTCATGTCAGCACAAAAAGTGCTGACAACTGGGCTGGTGATACCCTCGGGGAAATAAATCTCCACCAGCAGTGGCATCGACCCAGTGGTAGTAAAAAAAACTCATCATAGAAACCAGGACTAAATTTTGTATGTACACCAGACGCGCGTTTCGTCAAAAAGACTCATCAGTGACGCTCAAATCCAAAAAAGTTAAAAAGGTTAAATCGCAATTACAAGGAATTGAGGAAAGATTTAAAAGACTGATGTGCTTTAAACCAGATCTCTTTAATTTATTGAGATTAAATAATTTCAAGTGTACGCCCTGGCGTTTTGACGTAAACGTAGCTACGCGCCTGCAGATAATCAGCATGAGAGAAGCAGGTATGTCGCTGTGACAATTACACGTATTTTTGGTCATCACCATTCCACTATAAGTCGTTTTGAGAATAAAAATCAGACAACAGACGATGTTAAAGACCTTCCAAGATCAAGAAGACCCCCTATAACATCTGCTTGATAAAATCAAGCATAATGAAGGTTGATCATAAGGAAACCCATTGTAAACAATACAATCCTTAAAAGAGAGTGATGGCCATACAGGAGTCTTTAAACAAGAACTGTTCGAGATCGGCGCATCGGTATTGGTTATTGTGCGATAAGACCCTTTCGGGGACCTTTGCCTATAAACAGACACACAGTTGCCCTTATCCAATGTAGTGCAGAGCTCGCCAAAATTGGAAATTAGCATCGTGAAGGAAGATCCATTGTTCCAATGGAATTCGGTTTATCTTTCTTGGCCCGATCGTAGCCCGGATTTGAACCATATCGAGCATATATGGGACACTTTGGGAGTAAAGTGCACGAAAGGACACCCCATTTCAAACACGCCATGAAATAAACAATACCCTTCGTCAGGAATGGTTGTTGCTACCTTAGCAACAAATTAGTCGATTTATTGCAGGAATCAGAAGACGTTAAGAGGCGGTTATCCGTTTGAATGGAGGCTGCGCACAAAGTACTAATTCTTTGGCGTATAACGATCAACCATGATGTGAACAATCATCTTAAGATTAATTTTGAAATGTCTGACATTGTAAAGTTCGACTACAGTAAAAGTTGTAAAATGCATTTTTTATGTATAAAAAACACTTTATTTTGTTATAAAAAATTTTGTTAGATAAAACATTTTTTTTTTTTCATACTTTTTTTGTTCGTTATAATGCCAATGTCAACATTAACTACTTTTAAATATTATTTTACAAATATTTTATCATATTCCATCCAAAATAAGAGACTGATTTTTCAATTTTAAAAAAATCAAGGTGTTGCAATACTGTTATCCATGTGTATATGTATATTTGTTTTGCATGCATACGTATAAAAATTGGGGTTTTAACCAACGCAATCATAAGTTTGAACGTTGTTTTCAATTAGACTTCTTTATATATGCTTAAGAATGTAGCTTTGACACAGTTATGAGTGTTGTAAATAGATCAACAATTGATTTGATATTATTAATCGTTATTTTTCAATACATCCCTTAACGAATAAGCTTCACCAGGCGCATACACCCAATCATGTAAAAATGGGATGATGTGAAGTAATTTTTGCGAAATATTTTTAATGCAAGTTGTGTGTTAACGGACGATAAATGATTTGCCAACAAACACTGAATTCACAAATATTTACTTGCCACTGTCACTCCACTGGGTCTTACTCGACTTATGAGTCATATATGTCCCCCATTCGACTGTCGTACAAGTGAAAGCTTTAGCGCTATAAAATTAGGTTCAATCCACTATTTTCTACATTTGAAGATGCCTGTACCAAGTCAGTAATATGACAATTGTTGTCCATTCGTTTTTTATGTGTTTTGTCATTTGATTTTGCCATGTGATTAGGGACTTTCCGATTTGATTTTCCTCTGAGTTCAGTATTTTTGTGATTTTACTTTTTGGTATCTGCTGCCTCTCTTTTTTCATTTAGATTACTATATATCTTTTGAAATCTACTACTTAATTCCAATTTCTCTTCATGCAGATGATTCATTGTTTCTGTACTAAATCATACCTGGTAAAGTCATGTATATGTTAAGTGTGATAACAAAAAACCATCATGTTAGTGAAACGTTTTACCATATAAGTGACAACTTTCCAACAAAGTTTGCTCTGTGTTTACCTTTTTCCTGTTTGTTTGTTCCTGCTGGCAATTGTTTTTGTTGAGCTTTACATTCTGGAATTTTGTCGGTATTCGCTTTGACGACGGCAGTCAAGTTATCAAAGCCTGTGGTGATAAAAAAATACAATTAAAATATTAACCCTTTATATAGAAATACTTAGAAATATTCACGTGTTTACACTATAAAATCTGCTCCATGTCGAACCCGGAATAATTAATACGACTTAAGTACCCCAGTTCACACTTAAAAAATTAAACAAGTTTTGATTTTCCCTTGAAACAAAAATAAATGTTAAGCGCCAAAATTGTAACCCACATCTGCCCACTTTAAATATTTACATTTTTATTTCATCACAGATGCATTTTTGATTTCGAAGTCTGATTTTTTTTTTACCTAACTCCTGACCACTTTGGGAGAGTTCCACATCAACCCCTTTCTGTCTTTTCAAATAATCTCATTTTGCACTATGTGGCCCTCAATAAAGCGACGGATATCTCATAAGTTTCATTATATGTCATTATGCTGGTCTTTCTCATAGCTAATTACACTTATGGTCCAATAAATACGATAGTCTGTGACGACACAGGTTAAGATATGACTTCTCTCGATACATAAAGTCATGAAATCATTTTTTCCACTGCATGTTGATATTGATAGTGAAATGAACATCTGATTGGTTGTAACTATTCAATTTGACGTCGAACAAAACTTCATATTCCCTTCTGAGTATCATATTCCCCTCTGCACGCCGGGATTGCCTTGAGCGACGTTACCCACAGTTAATGTTTTAAAACTTTAAGATCACTTTTTCTTTAAAGATAGTAAAGTACATTCGTTTTTTTTTCAAACTATTTCAGATCTAACTTTTAATCGGTTCTTATTATCATTGTGTTTATTGTGTTAAGTTATACAAAAATCAAACGGATACGAAAACAATTATGTAAACTAATACCTTATGTTCAGAAGTTAAAAAAAGTTTAGGCAGAGGAATAAAACATTCATTTCCCTTAGCCTCGGGAGATATGAAGATTTCTTCACCCTCGAAAAATCATATTTCCCTCGTGCACAGCCCTTGTGAAATATGATTATTCTTGGGTGAATAAATCTTCATATCTCACTCAGACACGGCAAATACATGTATAATGTTACACTGAAGACATATTTATCAAACGTCATATATCAGCAAAGCAACAACCTCACATGTACTTCACTATGCGTTCACATATAGAAGGCGAGGTAATTAAGCCGGGTTCGCCCACCTTAAATTAAGGGTAATTTTAATCTGAGTTCGCCTTAGGGTGAGGCGTTCACAATACCTAAAGTTCATTTAGATTAACTAATTCGGGTCGAACCCTATTATTATTCTAGACGACATAGATTCCTTCTTTGTACAATTTATTTAAGAAAACACTTTTCAAAACCAGGTCCTTCTTTTAACATGATCATATTTGTTTATGCATAAAACACAAATTTTGAGCTGCAAAAAGTATAAAAATAAGTATTTTCATAAAACCATGATCAGGGTCAATCTAATTATTTGTTATTTCGCCTTGATATTTAACGTAATTCTCACCTTACCAATGCAAGGAAGGCAAGAAAACATACTAAGGTCGAAAATAGTAATATGTGTATTCAAATTCTACAATTGCATACACATAACAAATTAGAAAACAAACATTCACTTTTTTGTCTTTATAGTTAGTGTTTTGTCACTGTCCTGGATATAAGAGACTATCAATTCTAGACATTTTTTTGTCACGGTAGTTTATACACAGTGAAATAAACGTATACACTATTGTTTCTTTTTAAATTATATTTTTTTATTAGTTACTTTGCGTTTTGAAAATATTTCACCTATCCGTTTGGTTAAATATTCCTTTCTAGATCAGGATTATTTGGAATAATAAATTAGTTACCAATATTGCTTCTATCGTTTACCTTTTTGTACAACAGATACATCTACCATTGGTTTTTGGTGACTTTGAGTAGTTACGACGAGTTGTTTGAATTCTTGCACAACTTGTAGAATTGTGTCAGTATAATCGGTTACGACTGCAGTCAAGTTATCATATCCTACAGCAAAGAAACATATCAAAATGTTGATAAAATAGTTCATGGAATTACTTATAATTAAAAAGACTTCAACTACAAATGTTCAATTACAATAATCAGAGAGTTAGTAATTAAACCCTCAAATTATCAATCGGCCAAATAATTTCAGTCGCAAACAGGGTCATTTCTTCTCTGTAATTTGTTCCCATACTTCGCTGTTACTTTTTGTGTATCTTGGCGACTCCACAGAAATGTGTCTAGAGACCTAGACAACTCGAAACAATCCTAAGTGGAAAACGGCAATGTGTGAAAGGGATGACGATGTACTACTATGCCTTATAAGTTTAGTAATCACTAGATATTGGTTATGTACTTAGTCATATGGACACAAAAATTTCAAAAAAATATGATTGATATACCAGAAATCAAAATACTCATATCAAATAATATGTTATATAGATATCGTTTGTCATCTCTGTATCTTCTTTTTGTATCTCCTCCGGTTTCGATTCTTCTAAAGCTATATGTGTACCAAATCATCTTTATCGTTCAATTACCCCATTATTGTATATGTCATATAACTTGATATAATATTAGCCTCAGCTACCACTATGAAATCATTACCTCTGAGTATAACAGTGCAGTAAATATGCGTTCTGATGAATTAAGTTAAACTATTCCAATTGATGTGTCTTTCTATGTTGTGATGTTACGAGGGTATCACCAGCCCAGTAGTCAACACACTATTGAATAACAATAATATGGTCATTTTTATAAATTTCCTGTTTACAAAACTTTGATTTTTTCGAAGGACTAAGGATTTTCTTATCCCGGGCATAGACTTCCTTATCCGTATTTGGCACAACTTTTTGGAATTTTGGATCCTCAATGCTCTTAACTTTGTACTTGTTTGGCTTTATAAATATTTTGGTATGAGCGTCTTATGTAGACAAAACGCGCGTCTGGCTTTCTAAATTAAAATCCTGGTACCTTTGATAACTTTTACACAATTGTTTCAGATACGGGTGAATGTGTTGTACCATTGAAACGTTTAAAGCCGCTGCAATTGTTTCCTCTGGCTTTAGTCAGGAATTTGATGCTCAGTAGTTGTTTCTCGTTTCTGGTTTTGTATATTATATTAGACCGTTGGTTTTCCCGTTTGAATTGTTTTACACTAGTATTTTTTTTGGTCCCGGTATTGATTGCTGTTATGTGTGAGCCAAGGCTCCGTGTTGAAGACCGCACCTTGACTTTAAATGGTTCACTTTTATAAATTGTGACTTGGATGGAAAGTTGTATCATTGGCACTCATATCACATCTTTCTATATCCATATTGTATAACAAGTTTTGGCATTATCTTCAGTATTCAGTTTTTTTAATTTAAAAAAAATATGTTAACTCGAAAGATTTTTTCTAATTTCTCATCTGAATTGAATGAAGCTGTCATATCCGTATATCAGTTATCTTTCAGGAAGCATTTTTTCTGCTTTTTTTCTGCTATATTCACATTTCTTGATCATTGTGAGAAAAATATTTCTCCTCACTAGTGAAATATCTGACATCGGCAAAGGATTGTTTGAATTAAGGCGTCAAATGTTCTTGTTTTTTTCTGAATTACTTATTGTGAAGTCGTGAAAAAAGGCGACCCTTCCTAATGACGTCACATAACACAGTGTTCTGCACATCTTTGAAAAGGAATGATAAAAATCATCAGAGAAACAGATTATATCAGTATAACTCGTGCATTACGATAGTTCTTCGCTCTCAACAGTTCAATGTTTTAGATTATTTAAAATGTTCGGCACTTTGAATATTTAAATTTAACTGTCTCGAGCAGAAATATATCGTAACACACCTTTGATGGAATCTATATGTACATAATACTAACTATTAAAAATACTTATCAATATGTTAGTTTATACAGATATATTTTTATCTAAAAGTAAATTAAAACAAAATTACCTTTTTCCTTTAAAACGTTTTCAACTACAATCCTTAATTCGTTATTCCTGCTGACACTTGAATTGTTTTCAATATCAGAAACGTATTCATTGAGTTTTTCTTCCAGAATTCCAATTTGTGCTTTCACTGCTGCTAAGACACGTGCCTCTATACGTCTGTTTGCTTTAGACATATCAAGGGTGGCAAATAATGGAGCATTTTGAGTGTCAAGTAACGGCACCTCAACGTCATCGTCATTAACTGCAGTGGTCAGTTGTAATAACAAACAAAGAATAAGTCCATATTTCAAGATTTTAAGAAGCGATAAATAATCCATGTTTGAATTGATCACATAGACTGTTCGCTGAGATTGTAACTGTATATCTCATTATTAAATAGTATGTTGGAGATTGTCAAGAGGTTTAGTTTTAATGGCTTTAATTAAACGCAAGACTCTTATAGGGAATGACTTAAAAGGGAATTCAAGTACATGTAATGATACCTGTTCTTACCATACCTACATTTTAACGAACATAGGAAAAAAGTAATCAGTTGTTATAAAAACAATAGACATTCTTAAAATAAGCTCATGTAATAAAACCATTTTTGCTGAGCCCAGTGGCTTTTTTTTATTCTGCAATTTCATGCTTTAGTTAATTAACGTGACAGTTAGTTTATGTCAAAAATATGATTTCTATGTTGTGTCTGGTCTATTATTGTCTGTTGGTCTTTTCCTTAGTTATGGCGTTGTCAGTTTTTTTTTCGACTATATAAGTTTGATTGTCCCCTGGTATCTTTCGTTTGTCTTTTAAATGAAGTTGCCATATTTGCTCTTTCTTTTTTTTCCTATACGAGTTGCCTATGAAGTTTAGTTTGTTTTTTTGTATGAGAATGCGATAGTATTTTTTTAAGTCTTCTTGCTTTAGAACACAACTGTCTTTAAAACCCTATTGGTTATTATGATATCAATGCATCTTAGGTAGCAGTATGACATAAGTATGTGATTTGAGAATAAAAACAACTATGCATATACGTACAATCTCCAACAATTTTCTTGTTATTATAAAAAGCAAAACAAATACGGAATATCAAAATTTGTTTTTTGGTATATATTATTTCTCCTTGATTCGGTGCTAGAAAAATGTGGACTGCGACAGACATAAAAATATCATTGGAAATGTAAGATGCAATTTCCCAATATAGTTTGGTTCGTTTGATTTCTTTGGATCTTGATGAACAGTCTTTTGATACATTTTCTTTGATAGCATTCGATATTGCAAAGGACATTTGTAGAAAATGGGTTGCTCTTCCTGAGGGTATCGTGTCAATTTGTCATAACATGAATACTTCATTTAGCCCTAGTCTATTTTTAGGTTTGTAAGTGCAATTTTTTTATTTTTTAAATAAAACGATGTGTGGAGGTTTTTGACTAGCGTAGCGGATGCTGAAATAATATAAATACAAGGTGATTGTTTTATCCCGTTTAGAACATCTGATTATAATTCCATGGACCAATATAGTGTAAAAAATATGGCCATTACAAGTTAAGCGATAAACGGTAAAACAATATTTCACACAATGATCCGTGCTATATTCGAACATTTAGTTCTACCTGGATATACAAATACAAAAGAAGTATGGTTTAAGAATAAGACAATTGGGAGTTGGAAGGATGATATATGAATATTTCAATTTCACGTAATATTTCGTCACCTGAAACAGTTTTCACCGAAGTTCTACCGGTAGGAAATGCCTTGAAAAGATGTGATTTGGTAAACATTCGGTATTCGATCTCATTAGGAGCATACCCAACCGCTTTAATATATGGATATGCTGATGTAGATGCTGCTATGTTATTTATTACTGCGTTAAATGACTCAGTACAATTTGGTTAATCGAAAAACAATCTAAATTTAAGAACTCATTGATAGGTGAGTTATAATGATAAACCATTTGGGTCAGTTCTTAAGTATCAAGTAAAACAGCGTACAATGTCGTAAATTTAAAAGGACTGCCAAGTACCATTCGTTGCAAGGAGAAGTGTTTTTCTTACACGGATTCGTGTTTTTGTCAAGGAGTAATTATTCATAACAATGTTCATGCCGTATCAGTCGCCAAAGCTGATGACATATCATGAATATTATTTATTGAAAATATTGTGTAACTATATTAGGGTCTTCTTGTTTTAGTTTGTATGTGAAATTTAACTAGCTATCATTTTTTCGACGCTTTATTTGATGTGAAAGCTTTCATGACTTACTTTTTGAATTTTTCATAAAACATGCTTGAATTGTTTACACTCCAATGAACTGTAATCGTAGTAATAAATCAAATAGCTCACTCACATTTGTCGTGCTGTGATACTCAGTGACATATAGAATCACGAAAAACTGAGAAGAAATTATGTATGTCTGCACTGCACTCATGGATTTTATCAACTATTTTTTCGAATACTCTTTAAATGCCCATTTTAATATGTATGTATATATCGTAAAGTAAATGACATTGTTCAAGTTCAAGGAAGTTTTCCAAATGGTGGAAGTATGAAATCATTTGCAAAGGAAAATTCAAAATGGAATGATCCCTATTAAAACACATCAAACGATTAGCCAGTACATAAAAAGCTTCAATTCGACACCTGGTCATATTCTTGACGTAGTCAGGTATTTTCTTACGTAGACAATAGTGAAATAAACATCGGTTTATAGCTAGAACAACCTCTCACTTATATGACAGTCGCATTAGATTTCATTATAAGGACAACACTATATGAACGAAACAAACAGACATAGTAAGTAAATTTCAAGAGTAGGGATACAACAGTCAGCATTGTGTTATAATCTTAATCACTATAAAAACAAACCAATATGTCAACACAAAAAAAAACAATGGCATATAGATAAAGCACATATTCAAAACTTAAAGAAAAAAGTACAAAAACAACAAAAGCAAAATAACACAAAGTTTGAATGCACTAGTCTAAGTGTCAAGCAACGAAAAAAAGGATATTAAAACAATGGAATAAACAGTAATGGTAATGATTTACGAAGACAAAAAAAGGAAAACTATAACACGCAGTTAACATGATAACCTATCCCATTATCTAGAATCTAGACTTCAAGAACATCATGTATTATTTGTGAAGTCAATACAAAATATCAACATGGTCCTGGTATCTCCCAATGATTTTTTTTAGTGAGAGACGAGACGATTTTTGTCGTAACCTTGGTTCAAACACTGGTTACGTTTATTTATATCGCAACAATGTGTGAGAGATCGTATTGTACTATAGTTAGGTGTTGACGTTAATATGATCGAACAAATGTGGATTAGTTACATTAGCTAACAACAAAACCGAGAAATACATTATTCGGATTTGTTGACTAGACCTGTACACTATTTAGACTTTAACTTTACTAAGGAAGGCGCACGAAGTCTGCTATAGAAAAGACAACATGAAATAACCAAATAAGATTGTTTCATCTTGAAACATATGAGAACTTTTCAAGTAGTTTTAGACAAACAAATATAGATTGAAATAAGCGCCGTGTTTTATTGCAATAAGACAACATTTCACCACAAAACAGTACAAGGATATTAACCAACAAAGGTTTACTTCTTTCAAATCTAAACACAAAGCTGTACATTTTTCATACGTTCGTAAAGTAAAGATAATTATTGTTTATGTGCTTCCCGAATGTTTTGAACCTGTTCTTACAGAATGTAACATTTTACCACCATGTTCATACTTTGGTTATCATAACAATGGATGTATCCAAGTGAAACCCCATATGAAAATACCAACTTATTTTATAACTGTCCATGTCATTCAGACTGGCATAGTCACATGAATTGTACCACCATCCACCTTCATTCATGATTGCACAATTAGACCTCTTATTATTATCATTGTCCCGGTCATATGTTGAAAATTTCTGTCCATTTGCTCTCCCTTGGGAATCCACACTGTCAATGGAATCGCCTTTAAAAGACACAAACTATCAAAATACGAAATTAATAAAATATTTTAACTATAAACCGTTCAAACACACAGTTACCAGTTTTTCCTGATGTCTTATAAAGGTAAGTGTTTCTCTTTTCGCTATACGAGGTGTATAAAACTAAATGTCAATACAGTGATTGATTATTGAGGTGAGCTGTTGCAGAATATGTAATCCGAGCATGAGCAATATTTTATAAGTCGAGTATCATACTGAACGGGGGTTCTATCATGAGTTTTATTATGATACATCTTTATAATACAACAATTGGCTCGATGTAATTGCAGGTATGACCATTTCAGTAGTCAGTAATGTTGTGTTGACCTAGCTTTTCGGTTCGACTTTCATATTCTGTAAAATTAACCTTCCAACTATTCAAGCGCCACTGTTAAGTTTTGTACAAACGAAACATGCGACTGACTTTAAAAAGTTTCAAGCCTTAAACTTTTGATGAGTTATTATCTGAGAGATCCTACACATCTTGTAATGCTGTTGATTTTTAAAAATCAATTAAATTTAGCATTGAAATAATATTTCCAGATTATAAAAGCAGTTAAGATTTTAATCTTAATATCATATAAGAATTATTCTGAAATCCAATTGCTTTACCATTGAAGATTTCAATATCTATTTTGATAACATACCAGCAGTTCCGCTATAGCCAGATACTTTTAACTTGTATTTACTCTTTTCGTCTTTGATTCGGAAATTTGAGTATTCTGCATATTTTTTGGTTCCATCCTTACCCAAGATGAATTTCACTCTGTGTCGTCCATTTGTCGATATCGAGTGAATAAACTCATTTCCTGTAAATACAAAGTTTACGAAAATTTAAAGTTAGTCTAAAATTGAAAAGAAATTATACAACTTCGTTATAAAATCCGGTAAGCTACCTATGTTCTCAAACCTTTATTAGGTCTTTCCACCTTTCCGTGGAAAGACCTATTGAATTTGTTCTGATTATTATTGTTCTTTTTTTTTTCTTCCGTCTAAATTTTTTTCTTGCGTAGTATTGATGTTTCAAAAGATGACGCTTAGATATTTAGAATATGATGTCGTATAGTTTATACGCTTTAAAAATTTACAACTGCGTAACAAAATACTTTACGTTGTAAGAGTTATCTCCCCAAACACCGTTTTTCTTGTGGCCACTACTCCTTTCGCAACCATAAAAGATTACGACAAATTTATTTTACCAAATTGCTCGTTACTTCTTCGGGATTAGGATATTCATTTGGACTGAAGTTATCCGGAGACTCCATATGAGAGTTATTTCCCCTTATGCATTTGATATAAGTGTAATGCGTTTCTAACTGGTAAACCATCAGTGATATTTGGATTTAAGTTCCTTGGTCCAAAAAAATGAAAATAAGGTCAAGGTCAAAGGTCAAGGTCATATTCTAAATTTTGATTTTGGCTTTTTTTCACTTATTTTCAACAACCGTGAAAGATATTGACAAATTATTTTTACTAAATTGTTAGTTGCGACATGTTGTAACTTATAAATATTGGTTGGAAGGGTGCGTAAACAATAAATGAGAGTTTTTGCCCATCTTATATTTAAAATCATGCCTAAAGTGATATAACTCATTAACCATACATATTACAGATCTAGGGTCTTTTTATTTGAGGTCCTTGGTTGGTGACCTTGAAATTGAGGTCAAGGTCAAAGGTTAATAGGACGTTCTAGCTTTTGACCTTTGCTTTAAATTCATATTTATACATCATAAAGTCATAGGAACTCACATTTTAGATTCATTTTTAATATTTTGATAATAAAATCGATCTTTACTTGTGGAAAGACCTTCAATTGTTCTTTGAACAATTGGTTTTTAATTGTTATAGTTATCTTTCTTGTAATACTTTTCAAAACAGTTAATCTAATATCATATGGAAAGTCCTTAATTTGTTCTATAACAAATTGGTTTTATTTTAACTAATGCCTCCTTTTGTTTTAACTTTTGGCACTATTTTGCTTGTTTACATCTCAAGCGAGTGTCAACTTTCAAAATCCCACATTTATCGAGTGTTGACAAATAACGATTAGTAAAATCAGACAACAATCATGATAATAACCAGAAGCAAGCAATCATATGTATATTTCAGTAAATAAGCACATTTCATATAAAAATTTGTATACATTTTATGCTTTGGGTGATGATAAAAAATAAAATAACAAAAATACCGAGCTAATATGAAAATTTAAAACTGAAAATCAATAATCAAATGAGAAATCTAAAGCTTAAACACAAAACGAATGCATTACAATAGTCATGTAACTGACTTGGTAAAGACATTTTCTCATGTTCAAAATGGTGGATTAAACATTGTTTATTAACTAGCTGAACCTCTAAAAAACGTAATAGTTAAGAATGTCAAAAAAAGGGACAAAGCAGTCAACATTGTATTATCATCTTAATCACTATGACAGCAAACTATTATTAATTAAAATTGAGAATTGAAATGGGGGATGTGCCAAACAGACAAAAAGACAACGACCATATAGCAGACAACAGTCGAAGGCAACCAATGGATCTTCAATGCACCGATTAACTCCCGCAACCGGAGGAGTCCTTCAGCTGGCCCTTAAACAAATATGTTCACTAGTTCATTTAATATATATACAAAGAAAAACAAAAAGGCATATAGACAAAGCACATTAGTAAAAGCGAAAGAAAAGAATACACAAATTTACCATAAAAAGATAACACAATGACAGGATGTATAAGTTCCGAGCAATGTCAAATGGATATTACTAAAAATAGACTAAACACTGAACGTAATCATTTCAAAAGACAAAAAAAGAATACTATAACGAAATATAAACATAAATCTATACATTATTTGGTAAATGTGTTACCTAACCAATGTTCTCCGGAAGCAGTCCCGAATCCTTCTTTGTATTCGTTCCATGATCTATAGAAATCAACTGAGAAGTCAAAACGTCGTTGGATTACCTAAAATATATATATAATAGTGATATGGTTGCTATTGACAATCTCTTCTGATATTGAAAATATAAGAAAATGTGATTATTTAAAAAAAAGAAGCTGCACAGAAATACATACAATTATCGACATTTACTCGTATCACATGCAAAAGTTTATGTTTTGGTACTTGTTTAATCAACCATTACATGTTTTTAATAAAAGTAACACGATCATATGTCCAGATATGTATACGCCTGTGTATATGTTGCATTCATACTTCATACACCTCAAAAACAAGCATTATCAGAAATGATGTGCTAGTACGCAATCTCTGCATTATTTACCGAGTGTTTGCCCTTCGTAAGTAGTGATTATTGGAATTTCTGTATGTTGATCTTATAGAATATCAGCAGCGAGCCACTTTCTGGTTATTTTAATTACTGAGAGCAGCGAACTCTGTGTCCGCGGCTGATTCCTTAAGATAGTTTTAACACGAATCCGATAATCTGTTTGTCGTAACATTTCTGATTTATTCCTCCCTTAACCAATTTAAAACTAGGTTTCCCTAACGAAATTAAGCTTGATAAATGCCGCCATTCTATTTCACGTTACTGATAAACAATCCTTCCACATTGTGTCATCACTGCTACATGTAACATCTCCTCATGTCTAAAAACCACGATACGAGAATTACAAAGCTGTTTTTTTTTTGTTCTTTATGTCACGAATCACTAAGAATCAAAATCTTCTCACCTCACTGCATGTTTGAGACGGTCCCTAGTACCAGTTTTACAGAACTTCTTCACAAAACGTCACAACAATGAATTGAAGAAAAATCATGATATCCATTTTGTTGATAATCTGATCTTTGTTGAAGGTCTCATAAATACGTTAACAATTCAATTTTCTAAAGTTGCCCAAAAACAACATTGAACAAAAAGGAGTAGGTCCGGTAAGGACCGATTTTGGCCTCAAATTTCAGGTTCATCTGACGAAAGATTTTGACCACTTTTTAAACACTTAAGTGTCTATTTCATTTGAATCAATTAGTTTATGTGAAAGATTTTAACTGATTTAGTCATTAAAAACGATCCGATTCAAGCTTAACTATGAAAAATCTACCAAATATGCCGAAAAATGTCACTTTTCAGATGTTTTTTGTCAAAAATGAAAGTGGCCGCATCCGTGTTCATCCTCAACCTTTATATATGTTATGTATTATCATAAAATACAACTTACATTTCAATATTAAGGATGAACACGAATGCGGCCACTTTCGTTTTACACGAAAACCGTCTAAAATTTAACTAAAATGCTAGAATTGTGAAGATTTCAGTAATTTAGCATGACTTAATGGTGCTAGTACCCGATATATGTGCATTGTATTGTCAAAAACAGCCCATATTTATGTAGCAGAAGCATTCTACTGTCAAATAAATAACTAAACGTTTACATTTTAACAATTTTGTAAAACTGCTGTATTTTGGGGCCAAAAAGGGGTCTTACCGGACCTACTCCTTTCCACCGAAAATTAAGGATTAACTAAAATGAACATATCTTGGGTCTTACTTTGTTCTTGTTTTCTTCTCTTTTTTGTCTAAGTAATATGCCAAATTTGATTGTCTTAACCTTATTTAAAGGCCACCCCTTTTGATGCCTGCACATTTCGTTCTATTGCTTTATGTCAGTTGAAATAGATAGCCAATCTTCTATATTTACTTTGACTTATACACTAAAATGCAGTCAACTTTAGCGCTTGATAGTTCATTGATAACATTCTGGCGTATCACAAACTAACAACTTGTAACGTCTCATTTCATTGGCCGAAAGATTCAAATAAAACAACGTTTGTGGTTTGCACGTGAATTGACACAGGTGACTGACTATGAAATGTACTATGTTACTACGAACGTAAAAACAAGGATTTGACAATGTTTAGTTTACAAATCTTTGGTCAAAAGAATTAAATAAATAGTTTGTGAATTTCAAATTGTTGTGTCGAAATATTTTACTGCAGCAACATAATTATCGTGTACATAATGTACCGCATTATGAAACATGTAAGGATAAAATAAAATACATGTGCCGCTTTTATTCATGATTAAGTAACCACTTTTAATTTCTTTCAATGTTGTAGTTACTTATAATCTCATAATGCTGATCTATTACAATAATTTCAAAAAGTTATAATGGGTAACATATTCCTATTTTAATGTCTTCATGCTATAAAACGAAGATACAGGAAGTTACAAAGTAGCTAAGTGTTTGGTCATTAGGAATTTACGTATCATAAACGGAGCAAATTGTCCCCGAAATATAGAAACAAAACAACAATAACCTTATCATTTGTGCACGTGAATGAAGACGTAGTATGCAATGTACTATCATGATCACCACGAAATTCAAATGAATTCAGTGAAGGCATTTTGGTGGAAAAAGGATTCACTGAAATGTTACATAGGCGAAATTTTTTTCTTTTGTATGTGAGAAACTAAACAAAAATTCTTATCGTAGTTTATAAGGAACAATATAAATGTACTGTTTTCGATTTAAATTGGCTAAGAACATCTCCTTTAATTTAATACCGTAAGGTGATATGCATAATATGTTTAACTAACCGCCAAAGTGACGTGAAGTATGCATACGTATTTAAAATGAAATACAAAATCATACATGTAAGATAAACTAATAAACGAAATATTAAGAAATTATTAAATAAGTATGACTGAATTCATGTACTAAAAGGGGTCCACCTTTTTATCAATACATTTAATGAATAAGCACGCTTTTAAAAACTGATTGTTTTCTTTGTTACTATTTAGATATTTACAAATATATAATCTACGTTCGAATTTTAACCGAGAATAGCAAAACAGTTAACTTATAAAATTCATTAAGTATATCGCTGGAGTTTATAAAGTATATTTTTCTCTAAACAAAATATGGTTGGTTACATGGTCTGAATTTACTTAGAATTTCGGCAAAATTAAGTAAACTGAATGATAAAAAAAATCACACTATTCTTAGTCGAATACCTAAAACTTGCGAAAGATATAAAAAGGCAGGATGAGCAACTTGGCAAAAAGGCCGAATAACGATTTATGGGGAAAAAAACGGACAAACTAATAAAAACTAAAAAGGCAGGACCAAATAGAATAAAAATAAAAAGACAGGATAGAGAATACAACTTAGAAAAAAGAACTATCTGTTTCATCAAAGTCCACCCTCCCATCAAAATAAAATGGTAGATATCTTTATCCAGAAACTACTGAGAGGAGAAAGTTGAATTAAATATTTTCGATGTGAAACCTGAAGATTTTAAAGTTTAAAATTTTACTAGTGCACAAAATTATAAATTCAATGAATTTTACATGCACATACATGTATCATTGAATGGCTAGAATTGCTATGGGATAATCAAGAACACAATAATGTACGTGAATACGACGATGGAGGTTATAACAACCTTAACCGGCTACGTGTATACTGATCAGTCCATTCAACTTATAGTACGCGGGTTCTATTTTCGCAGGTGTGAGGGCGAAGTTTTGAATTAGCCAATGAAAACGATCATTCCTTTACGAGTTAATCTAATAAGTTTGTTTGACTGATTACGTCGCGCTACCTTTCCTAAGCTTGGTCGCATAAAAGTGTATTTACCCCATTTTCAAATACTACTATATTGTTATGTTATTGATTTCCTCCCTGATGTAAAAGCAACCAAATAGTATTTGTTAGTCATATTGCTGAATGTTGAATGTAAGATTTATCATAAAACAGGCATATACCAGTAGAATTCATATCAGAAACTAAATATCACTTCCTAATTTTACGATGATACTGTTTATATAGCCAGTGAGTTTAGATATGAGCAATGATCCTCTTAATAGACTTAATGTAAATATATACGTATTTGAAACTGTGGTAAGCTATTTGAATGTTGTTTTAATTGACACTAACATCGATTTATTCTATATCTGAAAACTTACCTAAGTACGAATGATGTACTTTATGAAATTTAATGAATGCACATCCTGTCAATATTGTGAACTAATAGTATGACATTGATCGAGGTCATGTTTTTTCAGATTGTTTCTGACATTTTTTAACACTACATTGGGTGGATGTGTACTGATTGATTCTTTAGTCTAAGGATTCATTAATTAGTTGATAATGGCTTTGAAATTACTTTTAGTAAATCTCATATGCCTTTGACGTTATGTCTTTGTTTTTTAGTTACATACACTACAAACTCCTCAGAGTCTGAATTGACCAGTTTTTGTGCTCGACCAGTAAAATCGAGCACACATTTTACTCGACTAGTCTCGACATTGTCTCGACTGTACTTAACTGTACTTAAGTGTACTCGACTAGGTCTCGACTTTACTTAATTAGTCTGATTCAGTACTTGATGATCTTTGTGTAGTCTGAAATGGTCTTGACCAAGGCTCTACCTGTCTCGACCTGTCTTGACTAGTCTCGACCTGTCTCGACTAGTCTCGACTCAGTCTTAACCAGTCTCGACCTGTCTTGACTAGTCTTGACCTTCAAATTTAGTTTTGACTGGTGTAAATCAGCCCATCTAACTAAATTAAATATTGATCTTACAAAATTCAAGTTTATTAGGTAGTTTGATTTATTGCTTGCTATGAAATGAAAGAATTTAATTTTACAATATGTAAAAAAAAATATATTATATAAAAATTCAGATAGGCATCTTTAATTTTTTTTATAACTTTTTCAAATCAACTTGGATTTTCATCAAACTATGAAGATATCTTAGATATATATCAAGCTTATTGAATCCCATTTCATTTAGTTTTTTGTTGTATTGCTGTAAAATTTAAGAATTAAAGTAATTTTGGTAAAAAAAAAGGCTAGGATTTGCAATTCGGACAAAATAGAGATAGTACACTTTAATTTTTTTAATAACTTTTTCAAATCAACTTGGATTTTCATCAAACTATGCAGCTATCTTACATATATATCAAGATTACTGAATCCCATTTCATTTAGTTTTTTGTTGTATTGCTGTAAAATTTAAGAATTAAAGTAATCTTGGTAAAAAAAAGGCTAGGATTTGCAATTCGGACAAAATAGAGATAGTACACTTTAATTTTTTTAATAACTTTTTCAAATCAACTTGGATTTTCATCAAACTATGCAGCTATCTTACATATATATCAAGCTTACTGAATCCCATTTCATTTAGTTTTTTGTTGTATTGCTGTAAAATTTAAGAATTAAAGTAATCTTGGTATAAAAAGCTAGAATTTGCAATTCGGACAAAATAGAGATAGTACACTTTAATTTTTTTAATAACTTTTTCAAATCAACTTGGATTTTCATCAAACTATGCAGCTATCTTACATATATATCAAGCTTACTGAATCACATTTCATTTAGTTTTTTGTTGTATTGCTGTAAAATTTAAGAATTAAAGTAATCTTGGTATAAAAAGCTAGGATTTGTGATTCGGACAAAATAGAGATAGTACACTTTAATTTTTTTAATAACTTTTTCAAATCAACTTGGATTTTCATCAAACTATGCAGTTATCTTACATATATATCAAGCTTACTGAATCCCATTTCATTTAGTTTTTTGTTGTATTGCTGTAAAATTTAAGAATTAAAGTAATCTTGGTATAAAAAGCTAGGATTTGCAATTCGGACAAAATAGAGATAGTACACTTTAATTTTTTTAATAACTTTTTCAAATCAACTTGGATTTTCATCAAACTATGCAGCTGTCTTACATATATATCAAGCTTACTGAATCCCATTTCATTTAGTTTTTTGTTGTATTGCTGTAAAATTTAAGAATTAAAGTAATCTAAGTCAAAAAAGCTAGAATTTGCAGTTCGAACAAAATAGAGATAGTACACTTTAAGTTTTTTAATAACTTTTTCAAATCAACTTGGATTTTATTAAAACTATATAGCTACCTTGGTGATCTTACTAAATCCCAGGTTGTTATGAAGTTTTAAAATATTTTTTTGTCAAATTTAATGACATGACACTATACATGATTTAATTACATCAGTACACGTGAGTTTTACAGGTAAAAAGAAAGCCCTACTTTTGTTAAACTCGTGTATTACTTATCTAGTGAATTAAAAGCCCTGCGATTTAGATTTAACAGGATGTTGCAACTTTGAATAAATGTTATTTAGAATTTAAAACTCTCTGGTAGATGTGATCTTTTTAATAAGTTTGCCCTAAGCAGAAGGTATTGCTTTATAAATCACCACAAATCAGAAGAACTATTTTAATAATTTCTAATGTTTCATCCCTTTTTGATATATTTATATAGTGTATATCAAAAGGAATAAAACATTAAAGGAATTATATTAATATTTTATATATACTTTTTCCCAAATTCTGAGAAAAAATATATTTCTAATATCGTAGCTTTTTGACCTAGGTTAATTAAATTCTTAAATTTGACAGTAATACACCAAACAAAATAACAACCTATGATTCAGTAAGATCAATATATTGCAAAGATATTTGTAGAGTTTTATGAAAATCTAAGTTGATTTGAAAAAGTTATGAAAAAAATTAAAGTGTACCATCTCTATTTTGTCAAAACTGCAAATCCTAGCTTTTTTTTACCTAGATTAAATTAATTCTTAAATTTGACAGTAATACAACAAACTTTATAACAACCTGGGATTCAGTAAGAAGAATACATCGCCAAGATCGCTATATAGTTTCAGTAAAATCCAAGTTGAATTTAAAAAGTTATAAAAAAAATTAAAGTGTACTATCTCTATTTTGTTCGAACTGCAAATTCTAGCTTTTTTGACCTAGATTAATTTAATTCTTAAATTTTACAGCAATACAACAAAAAACTAAATGAAATGGGATTTAGTAAGCTTGATATATATGTAATGTAGCTGCATAGTTTGATGCAAATCCAAGTTGACTTTGAAAAAGTTATTAAAAAAATTAAAGTGTACTATCTCTATTTTGTCCGAATCGCAAATCCTAGCCTTTTTATACCAAGATTACTTTAATTCTTAAATTTTACAGCAATACAACAAAAAACTAAATGAAATGGGAATCAGTAAGCTTGATATATATGTAAGATAGCTGCATAGTTTGATGCAAATCCAAGTTGATTTGAAAAAGTTATAAAAAAAATTAAAGATGCCTATCTGAATTTTTATATAATAATTTTTTTTTTACATATTGTAAAATTAAATTCTTTCATTTCACAGCAATAAATCAAACTACCTAATAAGCTTGAATTTTGTAAGATCAATATTTAATTTAGTTAGATGGGCTGATTTACACCAGTCAAAACTAAATTTGAAGGTCAAGACTAGTCGAGACAGGTCGAGACTGGTTAAGACTGAGTCGAGACTAGTCGAGACAGTTCGAGACTAGTCAAGACAGGTCGAGACAGGTCGAGCCTTGGTCAAGACCATTTCAGACTACACAAAGATCATCAAGTACTGAATCAGACTAATTAAATAAAGTCGAGACCTAGTCGAGTACACTTAAGTACAGTTTAGTACAGTCGAGACAATGTCGAGACTAGTCGAGTAAAATGTGTGCTCGATTTTACTGGTCGAGCACAAAAACTGGTCAATTCAGACTCTGAGGAGTTTGTAGTGATATAAGATCTGATTTTGTGAGTGAAGCAATTTATAACTGATGTTTACAGTTTGTTCCTATGTTGTGCCACACAATAATATTTCATATTCTGTGTATGATACAGCAACACAAATACTGAAATGAGTACGAGTGTCGAAGTTCGAAAGTTTTTACAACACTACAAATGTATCCGAATCATTAACGAGTTATCAAGGTTTGAATTCAAAGCTTGTTTATTTTTAATATAAAAACTAACCGTCCATTTTCTGTTGTCTTGCCACACACAATACGCACGTTTAGGTTGATTTTCACCTCTTGGGTAAATTACGTAAACACCGTCTTTTAAAAAGTCAACATCAGCGCATTCCCGGGGTTTTACTGAAAAAAAGTGTTTTGAATGTTCATAAAAATAAGAAAATTGTGTACACTTGTCTGAAATTTACTATATTTTTCTTTATTATCTTTCACAGTGTACTGAAATATTATGTTAGGTTTGAAGCAAAGATCATTTCCTACATATTAAAGACTAATATTCGCAGTACCGATATTGTTTCTAAACAATGACTGTACGTTATTCGATGTTTATATTATGCAAACACACACGGATAGTAGAATTATAATTATGCTATACACTGACCGCATTATGACAACAATACATCATTTAAAAAGTACTCGAGTTGAATTGCAATAGATACATAAACACATTATGCGTAACAAAGAGAATAGTAGCTTTTAAGTTACTTTAATTGGTCTGTGTATCGTTTTAATGTAAAGCTGAAGCATTTAGATGAGTCTTAAATGTATTTCATTGTCCCTTCTTTTCATAAATCATTCAACTTAGGACATTAAAGCAGTGTGTTTGCTCGTTAGTCACAAACTTTCCTTTGTGAATCAAAAAAACTGAAAGAAATAATCTTGCAATTTTATTTTTGTTTTTATTTTGTCTAGAGTGAGTATTAAACAAAATGAATTCAAATAACAGTTACATTATACATTGAAACAGGACAAAAATAATTATCTGCATGATCAGAACAAATTGAAATATTCTCAAGAAATACTCGAGGTAAATTTAACATAGTAAAGGATTACCTATCAACCAAAGTTTCACGCAACAAACAAATTAAGACAAACAAATACAGTCAGAATGTAACAGTTAAAATTCCCATATCGACTTTTGTCGTCATAATCTTGACTTGAAAAAAGAAAAAAAGAAAAAAATGTCGTTCAATCTTTAATATAGCATTATCGTCATATTTTTTTTTATTTGTTTTTTAATGTCGGTGTCTTTTATAGCTTCTTATGACGCATTGTTTTTGCTGATTGCCAAACGCCGTACGTTGACTTTTAGTTGCTCACATCTACTTCATGTTGTCTCATGTCGCTGGTAACTAATTGGCAGTAATATTTACTGATACAGTATCGTATATCTTCTTTTCTTTCTAGAAACACATTCAAAAAAGATTTAAAAGAGGGACGAAAGGTACCAGAGGGACAGTCAAACTCATAAATTAAAAATAAACCGACAACGCCATGGCTAAAATGAAAAAAGACAAACAGACAAACAATAGTACAAATGACACAACATAGAGAACTATATAAGCAACACGAACCCCACCAAAAAATAGGGGTGATTTCAGGTGCTCCGGAAGGGTAAGCAGATCCCGCTTTACATGTGGCACCCGTCGTAATATTCTACACAATAAACTTTGATTCAAACATTTAGATATCAACATTTTAATTATTCAATGGCCATGTGTATCTTGATGTTTGATCCTCTTTTAAACATAATTGACGTTTTACGTATTTTCGTTAGTTTGATCATTCTTAATAGACAGAATAGCTTCAAACATTTAAGGCATTTACGCTTTAAATACTAAGATTAATTTATATTGCTATCATTTTAAAACAAAATTACTTAATAAAATCTCTACCTTTTTTCTCGACAGTCGTATAAATGATTTTAATACGACTGTTAAATCTTGCTGACATCTGCTTTTGATCATCTTGAATTCTCAAAATCGCATCAGTATTCTTTTTCACGGCGTCAGTGTAGTTGTAATATCCTTCAAAATCGAATAAATATAAAAATGAAACTTGCGCATGGTATATCATGTATATATTCTTTCAAAATAATAACAATCATTTTAACCAATCATTTTCTACATACGAATTATCAAAAATAGCTGATTTGATTATGTTATTCAATTTATTAAAATGCAATTTATTCCCAAATTTAAATGTTCAAATCAAATTTAAAACTGAGTTAAGAGCCTTTATTTCAAGACTGTTGTTTTGTTATTTTACTTTTTACCATGTGAACGCGCCAGTTTTCGCTTCGTTTGGAATTTTTGTGTTTCGCTAATGTTTTGTTTATGTTATTGGAACATTGATAAGCTACTGATGCTTAATTATATCTTAAAAACATATTATTTTTGAATCACGTAAAATAATGCAATGCCTTCTATATCTTTTTTTTCTTCCATTTGTCTCTCTTTGTGCAAAAGAGAAACGCACACTTTGTATTTATAAGCTTAAAATTATGATCACTAATAATAAAACTTTTATCATTAATGAAACATTTTATCTCAATATGTAAAGAAACGTCCGTTCTATATAAACATTTGCAAATGTCAGACCATTTTTTATAAGGAATTTAACGAACAAATTAATCTTTACCAGTGTGTTCTAAAGTTATGTTGCATCACCACAACAAGGATATTGATTCATGTTTGCAGGAGGTTCTTAGGTCAGAGACCACAATTTTTTCGTAGTGCATTTCTTTTAGAACATAAATGAAAATTACAAAAATCCCTACTGCACTTTCTCAATGAAATTTTTACAGTGTGTTGTACTACTTTTGGAACAAATTATATCAACATTATAGAAAACTTCATCGGCTCTAACTCAAAATTTGGACAATTTTCTGTTTAGGGCGTCTTGAAATCTTTTGACAGCTTCTGAAGTGCTAATTTTAAACCTTTTTCAGCTGGACCAAATCACTACTTTCATTTAAAATTATGGACCCAATTTGTTTTTCAGTGTAATTTCAGCCCCTCTCCCTCCCCACCCCATACTTGCAATATTTGAGGCATAAAACATGGAGAAATAAGTTTGGAAGGGGTATAAAAAACATTGGCAAGTAACCCACTGTCAACACTAGGGACTATATTTGTAGGGACGACAATTGTGGTCTCGGTCCAGATGTTCAATACATTTAATATGATTATCTTTACAGGATTGACTATTGAATGGAATTTTTAAAAAAAAAAGTTAAGAATAAACTTAGAGTATTTTCTGAATGTAAGTCGACTGGGATGACTATGAACATGATTAACAGTGATAACAGAGGGGCGAAAGATACCTGAGGGACAATCAAACTCATACATCGAAAATAAACTAACAACGCCATGGCTAAAACATAAAAGACAAACAGACAAATAATAGTACAAAAGACACAACATAGACTACTAAAGACATGGCAAAACGAACCCAACCAAAATTGGGGGGGGGGGGGGGGGGGGAGTCTCAAGTGTTCCGGAAGGTCAAGCAGATCCTGCTCCACATGTAATAAAAGTTTTCCAACATTCCATAATATAACCCTGGATAGATAAATTGATGGTAGTTGTACTACGCCACCTTAAGAAGTATTATCAGAAATTTGAAACAATGCAAAGCAGTATTAGCTAAACAATGGCGTCCCGTTATTGTTTGATGAAATAAGCCAGAGTGTTTGGATAGTGCAACCGCTCTTTGACAGGAAAACTGACACTCATCTTCAATTAAGATTGAAGTCGAATGCACCTAGATAAATTACTTACACCACTAGACGATCTGACGAATTAGTGTAAAGATATGCAAAGAAAATGTTAACGTTCACATTTGAATTTAAAAGTTTGCATTGCTCTGAAGCTTCGTACTGTATTTACAATTATTAACTTTTTATCGAGCGTCCTGTTCTTTTGTAGACCGAACGAGCAACTGGTTTACAATTTTTTTTTATCTTTGATAAGTTTATTGCGAATTGATGATTTTCAGTATTCATATACATGATATTTGTAATCATTAATCCACACAATAAAACAAGCGATTTTTTCTTCTTGTATGTATTGGGAAATCGTACACTGCAGTCGGAGAAAGTTTAATTATTTTCCTACAATGGCAAAAGCCTATGCCTATAACAGGTTTGGGATCATTAATGAATTTTATACTTTAAATTATGTGAAAATTAAGCGAAATTTTTGTGATAAAAAAATATTTAAATTTTCATAATATTCGCTAATATGGTACATGCATTCATTCAAATTGTAACACCTTTTTTTCTTATTTCCTTTGCGAACATAGATCAAATGATGACTGAATAAAAGTTAGTGGCAATAAACTTGTTCCGAATGACTGTTTTGTCCCTTTGTCTAAGTCAAGATGGTTTTTTTTTTTGTAAATATTTTCGCTTGACAGTTAATATCCTGAAACCGAAGTTATTTTTTGATATCACTGTAAATTAGTACAATACCCGTTTGGGGTATACTACCCTTTAATTGGGATAATACCCTTTTATGGGATCTCCTCTATATATCTAGTTGTTAAATCAAAGTTATTTATTATATTAAATAATTATATGATGCATTATTTTCTAAAGTTTTTTTCATTTCGTATTAATCGGGTTCTTTTACCTGTAGTCCAGTCGATTTGTGAAACAATTGCTCAGATTGTGGTAAAAGCATAAAATTTGGCAGAGTGTTAGTTGAGGTCATAACTAACATTTATAGCTATGGACCCAATTCAGAAAATCAAAATGGCGGCTCTGGGCGGCCATTTTGAAATCATATCCAAAAAATTAATAAAAATTATTAAAAAAAAATATGAAAAATATATTACTTTACAAATTTTAAAAAACTTTCGTATATCTTATGACAAAGGATATCAACTGAGGACTATTGAAGTATTAGGTGGCCATCTTGAATGGTGGCCATTTTGGAAACGTAAATTTCAAATATATCATTATTCGCTATCCTAAATTGTTTTTGGAATTAATACTAAGTTTTATATGCATTTACAACTAGTTTTTCTTATCATTTTTTATATGACTGTTGCTATTCATATAGTATATATTCACCAAGTGCCAAATAAGGCATACATATGTTAACTAATAAATGTATTTAAAAAAAATGCGTAAATTCTTTTAATTGCAGTTTAGCATGCATGTAGGGCTTAGTTACTTTTTTACCACCAAAAAAATGCGTATATACAATATAAGTTATGACCACTGTATGTTGAAAAGGAATAATATCAGAGTCAATGGAGCTGAAAAATATAATAAATAGACTGGAAAGAATTCCGTAACGCCAAGAGAGGACACATGAGGACTTACAATGTCAATCAAATACAAAAAGAGCAGATTCAGACATTTGAGCTGGTAATAAGTCATTTTCTGTAAGCATACAACTGTTCCAAGTTGATGAAACAATGTAATGGGAGAATCACAAGGCAAACAGTACTTAATATGACCTACCGAATTAGACTATTTACCGGATTTGTTATCACATAAGCAACACGACGGGTGCCGCATGTGGAGCAGGATCTGCTTACCCTTCCGGAGCACCTGAGATCACCCCTAGTTTTTGGTGGGGTTCGTGTTGTTTATTCTTTAGTTTTCTATGTTGTGTCATGTGTACTATTGTTTTTCTGTTTGTCTTTTTCATTTTTAGCCATGGCGTTGTCAGTTTGTTTTAGATTTATGAGTTTGACTGTCCCTTTGGTATCTTTCGTCCCTCTTTTATCCTGTCAAAGCAAATCTTCAGATCAAAATATATTTTGTCAGGAAAAACGAAAAAAGTCTAAGATGAGTCACGGATTGAAAATGACAGTAAAATAACCAGCCACGGTTGTGATGAATTAACAAGAACAATATGATTGCAGGAATTTTTTTCCATTGCGATGAGGTATCTGACTATCATCATTAAGCCTCGACAATTGTGATCGACAATAGAGTATGTGACTGTCACTTGAACTACTAAACATTGTTCTTTTAGCAAGACTCAGTGCTTGAGATTAATATTTCAGGAGCATGTATGCTAAATGTTTGTTTAAACTGCACGACAGGGCAATTAGACAGAATTCGAAACACAGAAAAAAAGTCAAGAATCTGTTATCCATAGAATGGGGCTCGCCAAATTGATAGAAAACAGTCACGACTCACACTATGGAACAGATATTGTTTTAATATTTGAAATTGATGATATTGGTAAATTGTACAGTAAACGTTCTTAGTAAATATGAGTTGTCCTGGAAGGAATGATTAATATAACACTTCTAAAAAATTGAATACTAGCTGCCATAAATGATATGCAAGCACACATGAAAGGTTGCGTCTTTTTCGGGATTCTCAACGAATATGTTGGGGAAGTTCTGAAACAGGCCATGTCTTTTAGTCGTGATGATGAAGGCCTCTTCATAGTCAAAGTAACTAGAAAAGTTTGAAGAGTTAAGCTTGTTACTATAAAAAGGTTTACAGGGACATTCAATGTAGGCTTTCCAAATGAATCAGTTCCACAATCTTTGAGATATCTTACTCTCTATCTGAGGACTGATAAGTTGCAGTTGTATCCTTTCAACGACGAGTTGTACAATCGAACTATTATAGCTGAGAAATGGTAAGTCTTGTCTGCCACTCAACGATATTTCTGGACTGTGTCTTGATGTTTGGCCATCCTGTATCATTCTTACTAAGGACACTTATGCCTGTTGAACTGATTCGTTTCAACAGCTGTTATTGAGTGTCCCTGTAAAGTTATTCTTAGTATCAAGCATATATATTTTGCCTGCTATGGCTATGGTGGTGCCTTCATTTTTACCCTTTTTTTATTATGTCTGTTTCAGAGATTCACGATTACATTTGTTGAAAATCAAGAGCACTAATTTATCTTGCTTGTATGCTTATAGATATCCTATAGCAGCTACATTCAAATTTTGTTAACTGCGTTGTATCAGTTCTTCCTTCCATGATAACTCCAAGATCCTCCAGGCGTTTACTGTACAATTTAGCGTGATCTGCAAGCTTGGAGATTGGTACAATATTTCTTCCAGACCGTGTGCCATCAAAGTATTTCATTATTTAGGAAAGCACAACTCCAAGGATAAAAGATTCCTGGCTTTCTTTCTGTGTCTTTAAAGTATTCTGCCTATTTGCTATGTTGTCAAGTTTCATCAATCATCGATACTAGGAATTTGACATCTCCAGCTCTTACTTTGGCTAAGGGAATATGTATTGTAGTACAAGTGCACAGTCATGCCCTATTTTTGTCGCTTTGAAAATGTCGATGTATCATGGAGATCTTCAGATACATCACCACAGAAAAAATACATTGCAGTCATTGTTCTTTTTGATCCAGTTCCACTTTACAGTGTCTGGTTACTTATTGTTTCCTTTCAATTGGCAACTTATCTTCAACATTAGAAGTATGTTTTCCCTTTTGCTGATGAAATATTTTGAGGTCTTAAAATTTGTTTGACATGGTTTGTGCCATTTTGCCTTGTGATTCTGGAGTGCCTCTGCAGTTCCATAGCCCTCATTCAACTGTTTCGAATTGAGCGAAAGGAAAACCAATTCAAGACCCAACATCTTCGTATACTTGCATCAAAAGAGTGATTGCCAGCTCAAATGTCTATGACTGTTCTGTTTGTATCTGCTTGGCATTGCAAACCCTTACATGTCCTCTCTTGCCGTTTCACACATTCCTTCCAGTGTAATTTGCCCATTATGTTTTTCTTATATGTAGTTCCAGTGTTTTCGAAATCTACAATTTTGATCTTTTCCAAAAAAAAAACTTTCGGTCATAAATCATATAATATATACGTAATTTCTATTTTAAAAAGTTACCTAGGCAAACGTGTAAGTAACCGAAATTTTGATACTGATATCTTATAATTTTGTAAACATGTGCATGCCTTATCTGACCTCTTTGTGAATATTCAATATAAATTAGTAAAAAAGTATGAATGCAAACAGTGAATTAATAAGATTAGCGAATAATTATATATTGGAAATTCATGTTTTCAAAATGGCCTTCAGTCAAGATGGCTACCAAAAAATCAATATTTATATGAAGTCCTCAGATGACAGTCCTTGTCAATTGTGATGAATATACCATATGACTATATAATAATTTCCTGCAGAAAGCGCTAAACTTATAAGTCAAACCGAACACGGTTAGTAAGGAATTGCAAATGTGTAAAGGCAGTATTAAGTTGTACTACTCTATGTTAATGTGGAGGACAATGTGATAGAATATGATAAACAGAGTGTGGTTTGACAAAACATTTACACGTACATTTCATTTATTGTTAGATATTTTTAACGTCAATTGAAAACATTTGAGCAGTTGATGTAATATGACATTACTTGTATGATATAAAATTCATTATGTCTGCAATCAAGGTTTTTGAAAGTTGTTTCAAATGAAAAATATCAACAAAATGAATTTTCCAGTAATCAGCCAACTATTATAAACGACAGGTATACAAATATTTTCTTGCTTTATTTCTACGTATAAAATAAAATTCTCCTGTTATTCTAGTATGTTGAACAAGCGGTTGCACGAATATTGCTTTCAGAGTAGTAGATCATTTTATGATCCTCTTCGTGTCCGCCTTTTTAATGCTTTTGTACCCGCTACAAAACAGAAGAATAACTCGGAGGAGGGGGATAGGCTAGCTTTTTGTCCTGTTTATATAGCTCAAACAAATACATTTGTATATATCTTCCACAATGCATTTTTTTATTATATCGAATAATGACTACATATTTTGGCCAAAAAAAAAGATTTTTCAAGATGGCCGCCATTCAATATTGGTAATATTTCCAAAACTTTTGTTCTGCAAGACAATTGGATTCAGCACTGTTATTCTATCAACCAGATTTCATGTCAATATCTTCTCTAATATCATTTTCATGATTTTCTATTATTAATCTATTGAGATCAAACGGCCGCCATTTTAAAATGGTCGCCTCTCCCGCCAATTTCGATTTTCAGATTGGGTCCATAGCTTAAAATGTTGTCCATGACATATACTACTACTATGCCAAATTTCATGCTTTTACCACAATCTGAGCAATTTTGTCAAAAATCTGCACAAATCGACAGCCTGCCCATAAGGTAAATAATTGTTTTTACACTCTCAATAATTTTGCCACAAACATCGCTGACAAGACACTAATTCTCTCCATGCGCATCTGTAAATCTAGTACTGTAAGGATAGTTGCTCACTAATTTTGAATTATTGCCTGATATTCGGAATCCTCTGGTTCTACCCATGTAGTGACATCACACAAAATCCCCATTAATTCCTACTTTTTTTCCAAATTTTACTACACATAGATTAAAAGGTCAGATTAATGAATCTTTTAAAATCCTAGTTATTTTCATAGTTTTTAAAAGAAAGAAGGAACCGATGTTAAACATTAAGAGAGAATACCCAATGGCTCGTTTCTCGAATTGATGCACATGCAAGGAGATCTAGGTCAAACGTAGATGAGACTACAAAAATCCAGATACAATAAATTTTGAAAGATGTACTCGTAAAATATATTTTATACTACACATATTAATTACCTTTCTTTAATAAAACTTCTTCAACAATTGATCTTATTTCGTCATTAATGTTTACACCAACTTTATCCTTGAAATGATCTTTGATAGCATCCATTTTTGTGTTAGTGTCTTCACCAACATATAGCTTATCACTTTCATTTGCTTTTGATAAATCAAAATCCGCAACCAATGGATCAGTTTGATTATCGAGTAATGAAGCATTAACTGCTTTGTCTGTAATAGCAGCGGTCAAGTGTAATAACAAACAAAGTAAAGATCCACATTTCATCATACATTTTAAAAACAAAACGTAATCCATAATTAAATCAAAACCACCTTGTAAATACTTGCAGAATTTGAAAATGTACTTTTAATTTACAATCTAAAATCTAAATAATCCAAGAGGTTTGTTTATCATGCAATGTATATTAGCACAATGCTCTCAAATTGAAGGAGTGAAGAAGAGATTTAAGTATTTTAGATGGTTTGTCATATTACTTAACCTACATATATTGAAGTATCAGATAAACACTTGGAAATATAAATAATCTTACCTTCTCATATCTTTATCCAATATGTTATTATACAACTCCCGCTAAAATCTAAACATGACTGTTCATGCTAGTAATGATTGACCAACCGCCCCGACCCTTTATTCTAAATTTGGGTATGAAAATGTTATAAAAAGGTTGTAATCATCCGTCGAAAGGTGTACATGCGTTGGTCCGTGAATAAACTCTTCATATTCGCCAATCTTAAAATGGTGTACGCCAGACACGACTTTCTTATACAAATGAATCATCGAATCAAAAAGTTAAAAAAAAAGTACGAACTTGAAGTGCATTGAGGACCAAAACATTCAGAAAAGTTTTGCAGATACACTTACTGAAATATATTTCAGATTCTCAAAATCATTTGTATTTCGAAAACCTAAAATTACGCAAACAGATAACTCATAACAACAACCATATCAGTCAAAATTTATGTCAACCAATAAATTCTGACTGCTAAGCTTAAGAAACCTTTGTGGAAATTTTGGTATGAAATCATAAGCGCCACACATTATTGGTGTTTAGTTTCATAACATTATTTGGTTGAGACAATGATGATATTTGAATATAAGCATAATGGAAGAATGGCAAATTTCAAGCAGTTAAAATGTTAATTTGGTATTTTTCGCCTCTCTGATTATATAATGGACTTAATTTTATAAATTTCCTGTTTACAAAACTTTAAATTTTTCGAAAATCTAAGGATTTTCTTATCCCAAACATAGATTACCTTATTTGGCACAACTTTTGGAATTTTGGGTCCTCGTTGCTCTTCAACTTTTAACTTGTTTGGCTTTATAACCATTTTGGTATGAGCGGCACTGATGAGTCTTATGAAGACGAAACGCGCTTCTGGCATATTAAATTATAATCCTGGTGCCTTTGATAACTATTTATATATGACTTATACACAAGATTGAGCAACTACATTAAAAAAATGAAGTGTTAAAAAAAGAAATACAAACAAAAAAGAAACAAAAAAAACAAAATGAGTTGTAAATCAAATTAATGATTCATATCACGAGTTGACAGTTTTCCAATTTTTACTTTCCAATTTTTTTATGAATTGAACATTGTTATTCTAAGGACTAAGTGTTGTGTTTTGCAAACGTATCATTTGCCGACTGTTATGGAATGTCGTTTCAAATATGACGATAAATACATGTTTAATAAAATTATCAAAACAGCAATCTTTTCATCTTTTCCTCTGATGCAAAATCTCCGATTTATACTTGCAGAATAACTCGACACATGGCGCATCTAAAACAGGAAATCCCTTCTCTTCCAGATAACGTGTGATCACACCGATTTAATTTGATTCGTGTCGCTAAATCTTACTCTTCTATAATGTGTTGTAGACAATTTTCCTTTATTCTTTTTGTCGTTTTTCGTTTCTTCCCATGTCGTGTTCATCTTGTTTTTGCCTGAAGAGTATAAAAAAAACAGTACAAAAAAAAACGCTTTTTTGATATATAATTAGAGGATCCTACAAGTTTTTATATTATAATTATCATCTAAATTAAAAAAAAGTATCAAAATCTGATAAGGAAGACAAGTCAAGTCATTGGTATTCATAATTCTTTCTAGGTCTGATTGCTATTGACATTTGTGTGTAAAGATTCCTTATAAAGTTGAATAATGTAAATTTTGGAATTTCATTGAATTGATCGGAATATATTTTCATCAAATAACCAAGGCAGCTACAAAATCTATTCCTTTATAATGCACTATATATATAAAATAAAGAAATGTGGCATGACTTCCAATGAACTAACTAAAAAGACCATATTACAAGGATGCAAACACCAATAGTGCATCGTAGATTGGCATAATATATTGGTTTAATTTTTGCTATCATTTATTTTCAAGTGCGTTATTAATTTTGCTTTCCTTTTGAGCACAAACCTGTCTCTTTATAGTATTTCAACATATGTGGTTTTTTTTTATTTTAATGATAACTTTTACAAAGTAAGCAACCACATGCTATAAAACACATAGTTAAGAGGATGTAAGTGTATTATATATATATATATAAGTACGTCTGAGTCAGTGACAACTCTACAACAGATTTATCCATCGGATCGCCATCAATGATGGTGATACATGGCTGTGTACATTATGTATATACAACTCGTCTAAACATCAACCCAACAATGTTAGATCTGTAAATTTGCTTTCGCAAATGTTTTGTTCTTCCCTTGCCGGGATTCGAACCCATGCTACTGTGATATCGTGACACCAAATCGCCTGCACTGCAGCCGTCCCGCTAGACCACACGACCACCTGGGCTCTACAAAAATAAAGCTTTCAGTGGCCGTGTGTTACAATAACATCTCCATGCCTTATATATCTTGTACTGTAGTTCGCCGCTAGATTAAATCTGACGAGGAAAGGGAACACACAGCCACTGAAAGCTTTATTTTTGTAGAGCCCAGGTGGTCGTGTGGTCTAGCGGGACGGCTGCAGTGCAGGCGATTTGGTGTCACGATATCACAGTAGCATGGGTTCGAATCCAGGCGAGGGAAGAACAAAAAAATTTGCGAAAGCAAATTTACAGATCTAACATTGTTGGGTTGATGTTTAGACGGGTTGTTTATAGAGAGCCCAGGTGGTCGTGTGGTCTAGCGGGACGGCTGCAGTGCAGGCGATTTGGTGTCACGATATCCCAGTAGCATGGGTTCGAATCCCGGCGAGGGAAGAACCAAACGTTTGCGAAAGCAAATTTACAGATCTTACATTGTTGGGTTGATGTTTAGACGAGTTGTATATACATTATGTACACAGCCATGTATCACCATCATTGATGGCGATCCGATGGATACATCTGTTGTAGAGTTGTCACTGACTCAGACGTACTTATATATATATATATACATAAATAGAACTAGTTAACATCGGTGTTTGACACAATAACGGCTAAAGGTAAACGGAAATATTCACCACTTGACGTTCACATCGGGGCTAAAGATGTTCTTTTTCCTCTAGATCTTTTCAAAAACAATAAGGCATTTAACTGTAAAATTCTTTCAAAGCTGAATACCATATTTCATGAAGTCGAACATACTTCCTATGAACCGTGCCTGGCATGCAATATATCTACCCAACACGTTACATCCGCGAATTTTAACTTCAAGAGTGAACCATGTATAATCACAAAAATACCAGACTTCGAAGAAAATTGAAAACGGAAAGTCCCTAATCAATGACAAAATCAAAAGCCCAAACACATCATAAGAAAAGATAAGAACTTTCATACTCCTGACTTGGTACAGTCATTTTCTTATGTAGAAAATGATGAATTTAACCTCTTTTTGTAGCTTACTAAACCTCTCACTTGTATGACAGTCGCACCAAATTCCATTATATTGACAACGATGCGTGAACACAACAAACAGACATAATAGGTAAAAATGTCAAAAATACTGCGGTCAAATTGTGTTATATACACAAATTTACCATATAACAGTAACTCAATGACGAGGTGTCTAAGAAAACAGCCACGTCATATATGTAGCAAAGAAACATAACAAGGCATATATACAAAACACAAATCAAATTTTTTTTACAATAGCACAATAAAGGGATGTTTAAGTACATAGCAACGCTCATTGTATCGAAGTAACACCAAAAGGCATATAGGCAAAGCACATTAACCAATATGAAAGACAAGAATGATGGGATGTAGAAGTACCATAAGTATCTTAAACACAATAACAACAAACAAATAAATATTTAACAAAAAAGCACAAAAAGGCATATATATGTCGTGTACATGTTGAGATTTTGTACAGGTTATAACATGTACCAAAATATTGTGCATGTTATAATTTGTATAATGCAAACATACAAGTTATAACATGTACAAAAGTACCTCATACATGTTATAACATGTACAAAATATTGCTTAAAATGGTTTTAACTTGTACAAAAATTTAGATAGAATCTGGGATTTCTTTTTTCTTTTTTTTAATTTCGGGATGTCAGGAATTATATTTCTTTTAGTTGGGTCCTCTGGATTTCATGCTTTTAGGCCCAGGATTTCGGGATCAGGAGACCCTTTCTACCATCCTCTTTAAGAGCTGTTCTAATTTAGGAATACTTTGTGACACCAACTTAGGATTAAGATATGTCATAAGACCATCCTAAGACATGTGTTAGTCCTAAGACAGCTTTTATGAAACAGATGCATAGTTTTAATTATTTGTTGTACCTTTTAAAACACACATTCATTCAACAAACATCATTCAGTATTCTGATCTGATGAATTTTAATGGTGAGTGTCCACTTTGAAGGCAATAGTAAAATACTTTCATTCTAGCTGACACTAAAAGACGTAAGAGGATAGCCAGGATAGATTTCTCTACAAATAAAATTGAGAATGGAAATAGGGAATGTGTGAAAGAGACAACAACCCAACTAAAGAGGTGACAACAGCCAATGGCCACCAATACCTGCTTTCAAAGTAGAGGATATATATCTAAAACATCAAAATGACATTTACCTCATGCAATGATAGCTTAGAATTTATCAAAAAAATAATAATGTGAGGTATAAAATTATGCAAGTCATGCTGAAGGTCAAAAATGTTGAAAAGTAAATTCTAAGATAGTTATAATGAAGCGTGTTCCAATGAAAACAATTTAAGCTCTCTCTTGCTTTTACAGAGCAATCAAATGAGACCTTACTCTAGTTTTTGCATGCTATAAAACGAGGTGAAGGAGTATTACACAACATGTTAAAGAATTGTTCTAAAAAATTTCAGATGAATTTAGTTACTAGTATCTAATGTATTGTCATTTAGGAATTTCAAAAGATAATGTATGCTTTTAGTAAATAAAAGAGAAAAGAAATATATGCTTTTAGTAAATAGTGTCACACTGATGTAAGCCATGATGGACTGCATAAAACATACAATTGCATGAAAACACATTTTGCCAACATAAGTCATGAAGCATGAATTTTTGAAACTATGTGATCATTTTCCGATAAAGAAAAAACATGTTATGGCCTATTGATTGTTGTTCTTTGTTCATTAATAAATTTAAATGTCTGTTTTACTTCATTTATATTTATCTAAATTATTTATCTAAGTTAAAACCATTTTTTAGCAATAATTTGTACATGTTATAACATGTATGAGGTACTTTTGTACATGTTATAACTTGTATTTTGGCATTATACAAGTTATAACATGTAGAATATTTTTGTACATGTTATAACCTGTACAAAATTGCAACATGTACACGACATATAAATAATTTAACAACCTCATTTATTGCTTTCTTGATTTTGATTTTTTTTATTATGCATGCCAAATCCACTAATCAACGATCGAAAGACCATAAGCACTGGAACCGAATGGTCCGATTAACATTGACTCTAACGTAGAAGTTCACCTTTTCGTCTTGCCGCCTGTCTATATATTTATTGTGTGTTTCTTCTAAATAAAAAAAAAGAGCCACGACATTATTTATAAAATAAACACAAAATGGGCATATAGACAGGTTAATTATAAAAGACAAGAATACAACAATTATAATAGAACAATAACACAAAAACGGAATGTACAGAGCCATTTCATATGTATCAAAGAAACACAAAAAGTTACACGGACAATGCAAATGTGAAAGATAATGCAAACGACACAATGACGGGATGAATAAGTACAGAGCCACGTCAAATGAATATCACCATAACAGACGAAACATCAATGTTAATAAAGACAAATAAAAGAACACTATAACACGTATTAAGATGATAAACAACATCAGTACGTATAATCTTTACGTCAAGACCATCGTGTGATATTTGTGAAGTTGATACGGAATATTTATCAACACCGTCTTGATACCTTTCAATGAACTTTGTTTTAGAAAACAAGACTAGACGTTCTTTAACATACTCATGGTTTATCAACTTTCTGATTAAACACTGGTGACGGTTTACAAAGTCTAACCGATCTTTACCGCTGAGGATTTCAAATTCAAAACCAATTAATTTCCTATTATTATTTTCGTGAAATATTGGTCGGTTGGTAATGTTATAATCTTGGTTTCATAAACTGTATTTTTTGGTATTATCATTATAAAGACGACGATGAGTATATCCCGCCTATAGTCTTCATTTAATCAATGCCGACACATTGTGGTGGATTTATTTAATTGTTGTTTGAAGATAGAAGTCGAGCTCACCTTCCATATGCATGTACAGGTTCAAATTCACATCCTGAGTTTTACCTAGGTAGTGATGGCTGTAAAAGAGGGACGAAAGATACCAAAGGGACAGTCAAACTCATAAATATAAAACAAACTGACAACGCCATGGCTAAAAATGAAAAAGACAAACAGAAAAACAATAGTACACATGACACAACATAGAAAACTAAAGAATAAACAACACGAACCCCACCAAAAACTAGGGGTGATCTCAGGTGCTCCGGAAGGGTAAGCAGATCCTGCTCCACATGTGGCACCCGTCGTGTAAATTTACTACTAGGACCGCTGAGGCCCCGGACAAATAGTGCATAGTATGTTTTTACGCAAACTTCAACCGACTCTTATTTAAGCTATAAGGAAAAACATGCTGCATGTTCCTTAGTTATTCTTTTAGATATATATTGATAACATCCGAGCGTTCAAGAATCGACAAGTCAGGGAGTGACTGAATTATCAGTGCCACGGCGATTAAAAATAGAACATAAACTAGAACGTCTGCTTCTTATCTTGAGTTTTCCTTGATATTGACATAAACAGACGACTGCAAACACAATGGGGAAAAAGACAAAGAGCATTTCACAAAACACAACATATAAACCTAAATAATATTAGTTACATAGTGTGCTAGTGATCTAATACGGTATATGTGGGGTCAGGAAATTCCATAATTTTCTGACCCCATTTATACCGTATTACGTCACTAGCACACTATTTAACGAATTTATCTTGCCGACTATGAACGTTTGAAATTAAGACTAGTGATTCTCAAAATGAGCAAGTCTTCAATACTGAAATACTTCCATTGATCCTACAAAAAAAAAGATGCCAACAATAACGACTTGTAAGTTTTATATGTGTTTTATGAATTTATTTTAATCTTAATCATCAATTTCTTCGTCTGTTGGAACTTTTAAGATTTTTCTCAGTACCGTTTTGTTTTTATAAAGGGACATAACACCATTACTAACCGTGAATGAAATAAGCCCCGCCCCCTTCTTACCTAAAATGGAATATAAAGGGACGTAACTCCACTACTAACCGTGTATGAGATAAGCCCCGCCTCCCTACTAACCTAATATCAAATATACACGGTTTGCACGCGGACGCTTTTAACCAATCATATTCCTGGAAATGTATAGGAGGTAAGATAATAAGTAATATGAACCCCACCAAAATTGGGGAATCTCAGGTATTCCTGAAGATATACATGTGCCACCCATCGTTTTGTGCATGCAAATACTTGACATAGGATAATATTTCCTTTATAACAAAGAAGATTTTTAGGATAAATATTTCAATTATCATCCAAATGAAAGATATATCAAAAGCTGATTAGGAAGACAAGTAAAGTCATTGGTATTCATAATTTCTTTCTGGGTCTGATTGCCTTTGACATTTGTGTGTTAAGATTTTCTTGTATAGTTGAATTATGTAAATTTTAGTTTTTTGCAGAATTGATCGGAATATGTTTTCATCAATTAACCAAAGGCACTGACGAAATATTATTTCATATGATGCATTTTGTGTGAAATATGGAGATGTGGTATGACTTTCAATGAGAAAATTAAATATATAAAAGAATAAAAGATATAAAAAAAAAAAAAACCTACAGGTCACTGTAGTTTGGCACAGCATCTTAGATTTTGTTTTGTTCTAAATGATTTTAAGTTCGAAATAAATTTTGTCTTTTATAGCTTTCCAACTGGTTCGGTTCTCCTAAATATTTGGTTTTCAAATATTCGGCTTTGAGCGTTTATGGTTAAATTAAATCGAGAGAAGTGCATCGGACGCATGCTATTTATTTAAGAATAGAATGCTTTGTTTTTGTAATTCCATTGGGGTGTAAAAGCGTTAACCGAAGTACATTTTGTATGAAGATTAGTCAATCATTCCTTAAATGATTGATTTATCTTTTTATCGACGTCGACAACATGTTAGTTTCGCTTAATTGATTTATTATTTAAAGCAGTAGGTATTCCAAAAGTGCTAATTGTGCGCTTATACAGGCCATCTTTTGTATGGATTTAAACCGAAGTTTCTTATAGATATGAAGCATATAACATCGTGCTAATGTTACTCTTAAAGACATGTTGGTAATATCCTGTCGTTCAGTAACAGACATCGCAAGTAGGGATTGAATCAAATATACCCCCAGTGAACTCGCGTCTAACAATAAAACCAGATCATGCTTCATATTTTGAGTTTTTTCTTGACATGGACACAAACGACTTCAAACTAAATTGGATAACAGTGGGGTGATTTCAACTTTCGAATTTATGATTTATCTTGTTTCTGTAGTAACATACTTTTTGGTTGAGCGTATGGAGCTAACAAATGATGCTCTAGCAAGTTCACAAAACACGAAATGTATTCAAAGCATTGAAATGTTTAGTGAAAAGTCAAAGCTTTATCCTGGATTATTCATCAAACTCATCATCAACAACAACAACAACAACAAGATACCAGAGGGAAATCAAACTCATAGATCGAAATAAACTGAAAAGCTTGGTTTAAAAAAAGGGAAAAACAGACAAATAATAATACACAGGAAACAACAAAGAAAACTAAAGATTAGGCAACACGAACCTCACCAAAAACTGAGGGTGATCTCAGGTGCTCCTGATGGGTAAAAGGACACTACATGACTAAAGGTGAACTATTTCTAAACAAAATTAAAAAAGATTTATGCAGACAAAAAAAATACTTTATTTCACCGATACATGACGTTCACAAACAACTTAGAAGCAATATTCCTGTCAACGCTGTGATTCAATTTGTCAACCCGTTTTACTAGATCGAACTGGCATATTATCGAATGTATGTGGCTTCTGAGTGTTGTTCAAAAGTGTAGTAAACAGCATGGGTTCATTCGGCTAAACGTTGAAAGTTGAAAGTTAAAGAGAAAAAGCTAAAGATATTGTATAATAGATGTGTTGATCATTTTCTTTGATTTTGTTTGTTATTTTTCATTTTACCAACTGTTTATTTTATCTTTATATTCATTCTTTTAATTAAATCAGTGTTTCTGAATGAAGTGGCATATAATGACAATAGTACTGTCAGTTTTCCCTTTAGTTATGTGTTTGATGGCTATCGTGGCGTGGCTCTGTAATGTAAACTTATAATATTTGAAACCTTTACGGGTAGATTTTAACATACTTAAATAAAATTCAAAAATAAGTAAGCAATGGAAGTGATTTTTAGATTTGACATATGTTTTTTGTGGTGCTTTGATAAATATCTATTAAATTGTGTTCAGACTGAGATTGTGACACGGTGATGACTGTTGTACACCTTTTTTGACAATTTTACCTATTATGTCTGTTTTGTTCCCGCATCGTTGTCAATATAATGGAACTTGATGCAACTGTCATACAAGTAAAAGGTTTTGTTCTATAAAAAAACAAGGTTCAATCCACCATTTTCTACACTTGAACATGTCTGTACCAATCAGGAATATGACAGTTGTTTTCCAGTCGTTTGATGTGTTTTATCATTTGATTTTGCCATTTGATTAGGGACTTTTGTTATTTTACTTTTTACTTAAACAAGTTCTTGTTGTGTTATATTTGCAACTGGCCTTTTTACACTCATTATCATCAAATTAAGTGTTGTCAACCGGTTAATTGTTTGAACGACCGAATACCATACCGAATACCAAAAACGCTAACCGGTTAACCGGGCTTTTTTTCAATTTTAAAAGATTTGATATAAATTTGTATTGAAATCATTAAATAGTTATGTTTTCTTTAAAAATTGTTGTCGTGGTAATTAATTTGACAGATCAATTGTCCACTATATTGATTGCTATTGTTAATCCAAAAATATAAAATTAATTAAAACTTGTCTCTCCTGCAGCTCGGGGCAAGATCTTAAGGAAACATCATCAGTATACATGTTTTTTTAACAGTAATACGATTAAATTTTACGATTTACTTCATTATTTCATTTTTGTTCTTATATTGTGAAAACCTACATCTGAATGCGCAATCTCCGTCGTGCAAGGCTTTGTCATACTTTAAACGAAATGCTAACTCACAAATTGTGCAATGCAAACCAATGTGACTGTAATCAATGTATACTTGATAGTAAGAGTAACAAGCTTTGGCTAAATAATTTCAAATTGAAACACTCCACATTATTTTCGTAGACAACAAGAGAAAAAGGAAGAATCATCGGTTTCAGACATATTAAATTCTACGAGATCAAGAAGGATTTTTTTATTTTTCAATCTGAAATTAGTACAAACGGCATAGTTAATACGGTGTATTTGATCATTAAAAGTCAAATTTCGCCAGGAATCTCCACAGACAAGCCTTATAATACCAAAGGACAAACTTCAATTCATCGTATTATAAAAACGTAAATGGAAGGTTTTTACATAGACACTCATACCATATCTTCTTATATCTATGTGTAGGGTACAATAGATAAGACCTTTAAACATCAACTTAAACTACTGGTTAACCAGTTAATCGGTCGAACGATTATCTGAGTAACCGGTTAGGCAAAAGTGTACGATTTGACAACACTAATCATAATCAAAAGCATTTTTATTCTTATTTTTATCATTATTTTGATTTGAATCTTTTATAAAGGAACTACAACTTCGATCGACGAACGTTTAAAAGAAGAGCGAAAAAAAATTAAAGTTTGAAATTATTCCTCTGATCTTAAACTTGTATGTTTTCTTACTCAGAAACAGCAATTGGTAAAACATCCGCGGAGGGGATAAGTGACTTTAATTGCCTTGATGGAAAATTCTAAACATTGATAATTGAATATGATTTGTTTTCTGAAAATTTTGGCATTTATATAAATTTTATGTTCAATTTTCATATTTGCATAAACTCAGTTCCAACGAAACTTGTAAACAATTGTAAAGAATTCTCTTAAGAAATAAGAAGTTAATCCAAAAATATTGGAAACTACAAGACAAGATAAAAATATTGCATTCGAAATTACTATAAATGCAAGTTTAAACCTTAAAACTGTTCATTCTAATATTTGACAATTCTTGACGGGTGTCACATGTTAGGCAGTAAATGCTTATCCTTCAGGAGCATATGCAATCACCTCAAGTTTTTTGGTACTCTGTATTCAGTTTTCTATGGTGTAAGTTGTACACTGTTATTTATTTTTTTGTCGTTTTCCGTTTTTAACATGACGTTGTTTGTTTGTTTTCGACTTATGACTTTGACAACCTTTGGTACCTTCCGCTTCTCTTCTACCGAGCCAAGTGAAATATTATATCAATCCAAATCTGAAATAGGAGGTCAAAAACACAAGCTAGCGTGTCCTAGATTTCGAAATTTCAATTGATTTCGTTAACTGAGTATACAAAATATTATATATATACTTATATGGTAAGAGTGTTCTAATGTTTTGGATACATTTCTACGGAAAGGGCAATTGGCATTCCTCGGGTGAATTCGCTACAGAACGACTGAATACCATTCCGAATACCAAAAACGCTAACCGGTTAACCAGACTTTTTATTCAATTTTGATAGATTTGATATAAATTTGTATTGAATTTTGATAGATTTGATATAAATTTGTATGAAATCATTAAATAGTTATTTTTCTTTAAAAAATTGTCGTCGTGGTAATTAATTTGACAGATCAATTGTCCAGTATATTGAATGTTATTGTTTATCCAAAAATATAAAATTAATAAGAACTTGTCACTCATGCAGTTCGGGGTAAGATTTTAAGGAAACATCATCAGTAATACGATTGAATTTTACGATTTACTTCATTATTTCATTTTTGTTCTTATATTGTGAAAACCTACATCTGAATGCGCAATCTCCGTCGTGCAAGGCTTTGTCATACTTTAAACGAAATGCTAACTCACGAATTGTGCGATGCAAACCAATGTGAATGTAATCAATGTATACTTGATAGTAAGAGTAACAAGCTTTGGCTTAATCATTTCAAATTGAAACACTCCACATTATTTTCGTAGACAACAAGAGAAAAAGGAAGAATCATCGGTTTCAGACATATTAAATTCTACGAGATCAAGAAGGATTTTTTTATTTTTCAATCTGAAATTAGTACAAACGGCATAGTTAATACGGTGTATTTGATCATTAAAAGTCAAATTTCGCCAGGAATCTCCACAGACAAGCCTTATAATACAAAGGACAAACTTCAATTCATCGTATTATAAAAACGTAAATGGAAGGTTTTTACATAGACACTCATACCATATCTTCTTATATCTATGTGTAGGGTACAATAGATAAGACCTTTAAACATCAACTTAAACTACTGGTTAACCAGTTAATCGGTCGAACGATTATCTGAGTAACCGGTTAGGCAAAAGTGTACGATTTGACAACACTAATCATAATCAAAAGCATTTTTATTCTTATTTTTATCATTATTTTGATTTGAATCTTTTATAAAGGAACTACAACTTCGATCGACGAACGTTTAAAAGAAGAGCGAAAAAAAATTAAAGTTTGAAATTATTCCTCTGATCTTAAACTTGTATGTTTTCTTACTCAGAAACAGCAATTGGTAAAACATCCGCGGAGGGGATAAGTGACTTTAATTGCCTTGATGGAAAATTCTAAACATTGATAATTGAATATGATTTGTTTTCTGAAAATTTTGGCATTTATATAAATTTTATGTTCAATTTTCATATTTGCATAAACTCAGTTCCAACGAAACTTGTAAACAATTGTAAAGAATTCTCTTAAGAAATAAGAAGTTAATCCAAAAATATTGGAAACTACAAGACAAGATAAAAATATTGCATTCGAAATTACTATAAATGCAAGTTTAAACCTTAAAACTGTTCATTCTAATATTTGACAATTCTTGACGGGTGTCACATGTTAGGCAGTAAATGCTTATCCTTCAGGAGCATATGCAATCACCTCAAGTTTTTTGGTACTCTGTATTCAGTTTTCTATGGTGTAAGTTGTACACTGTTATTTATTTTTTTGTCGTTTTCCGTTTTTAACATGACGTTGTTTGTTTGTTTTCGACTTATGACTTTGACAACCTTTGGTACCTTCCGCTTCTCTTCTACCGAGCCAAGTGAAATATTATATCAATCCAAATCTGAAATAGGAGGTCAAAAACACAAGCTAGCGTGTCCTAGATTTCGAAATTTCAATTGATTTCGTTAACTGAGTATACAAAATATTATATATATACTTATATGGTAAGAGTGTTCTAATGTTTTGGATACATTTCTACGGAAAGGGCAATTGGCATTCCTCGGGTGAATTCGCTACAGAACGACTGAATACCATTCCGAATACCAAAAACGCTAACCGGTTAACCAGACTTTTTATTCAATTTTGATAGATTTGATATAAATTTGTATTGAATTTTGATAGATTTGATATAAATTTGTATTGAAATCATTAAATAGTTATTTTTCTTTAAAAATTGTCGTCGTGGTAATTAATTTGACAGATCAATTGTCCAGTATATTGAATGTTATTGTTTATTCAAAAATATAAAATTAATAAGAACTTGTCACTCATGCAGTTCGGGGTAAGATTTTAAGGAAACATCATCAGTAATACGATTGAATTTTACGATTTACTTCATTATTTCATTTTTGTTCTTATATTGTGAAAACCTACATCTGAATGCGCAATCTCCGTCGTGCAAGGCTTTGTCATACTTTAAACGAAATGCTAACTCACAAATTGTGCAATGCAAACCAATGTGACTGTAATCAATGTATACTTGATAGTAAGAGTAACAAGCTTTGGCTAAATAATTTCAAATTGAAACACTCCACATTATTTTCGTAGACAACAAGAGAAAAAGGAAGAATCATCGGTTTCAGACATATTAAATTCTACGAGATCAAGAAGGATTTTTTTATTTTTCAATCTGAAATTAGTACAAACGGCATAGTTAATACGGTGTATTTGATCATTAAAAGTCAAATTTCGCCAGGAATCTCCACAGACAAGCCTTATAATACCAAAGGACAAACTTCAATTCATCGTATTATAAAAACGTAAATGGAAGGTTTTTACATAGACACTCATACCATATCTTCTTATATCTATGTGTAGGGTACAATAGATAAGACCTTTAAACATCAACTTAAACTACTGGTTAACCAGTTAATCGGTCGAACGATTATCTGAGTAACCGGTTAGGCAAAAGTGTACGATTTGACAACACTAATCATAATCAAAAGCATTTTTATTCTTATTTTTATCATTATTTTGATTTGAATCTTTTATAAAGGAACTACAACTTCGATCGACGAACGTTTAAAAGAAGAGCGAAAAAAAATTAAAGTTTGAAATTATTCCTCTGATCTTAAACTTGTATGTTTTCTTACTCAGAAACAGCAATTGGTAAAACATCCGCGGAGGGGATAAGTGACTTTAATTGCCTTGATGGAAAATTCTAAACATTGATAATTGAATATGATTTGTTTTCTGAAAATTTTGGCATTTATATAAATTTTATGTTCAATTTTCATATTTGCATAAACTCAGTTCCAACGAAACTTGTAAACAATTGTAAAGAATTCTCTTAAGAAATAAGAAGTTAATCCAAAAATATTGGAAACTACAAGACAAGATAAAAATATTGCATTCGAAATTACTATAAATGCAAGTTTAAACCTTAAAACTGTTCATTCTAATATTTGACAATTCTTGACGGGTGTCACATGTTAGGCAGTAAATGCTTATCCTTCAGGAGCATATGCAATCACCTCAAGTTTTTTGGTACTCTGTATTCAGTTTTCTATGGTGTAAGTTGTACACTGTTATTTATTTTTTTGTCGTTTTCCGTTTTTAACATGACGTTGTTTGTTTGTTTTCGACTTATGACTTTGACAACCTTTGGTACCTTCCGCTTCTCTTCTACCGAGCCAAGTGAAATATTATATCAATCCAAATCTGAAATAGGAGGTCAAAAACACAAGCTAGCGTGTCCTAGATTTCGAAATTTCAATTGATTTCGTTAACTGAGTATACAAAATATTATATATATACTTATATGGTAAGAGTGTTCTAATGTTTTGGATACATTTCTACGGAAAGGGCAATTGGCATTCCTCGGGTGAATTCGCTACAGAACGACTGAATACCATTCCGAATACCAAAAACGCTAACCGGTTAACCAGACTTTTTATTCAATTTTGATAGATTTGATATAAATTTGTATTGAATTTTGATAGATTTGATATAAATTTGTATTGAATTTTGATAGATTTGATATAAATTTGTATTGAAATCATTAAATAGTTATTTTTCTTTAAAAATTGTCGTCGTGGTAATTAATTTGACAGATCAATTGTCCAGTATATTGAATGTTATTGTTTATCCAAAAATATAAAATTAATAAGAACTTGTCACTCATGCAGCTCGGGGCAAGATCTTAAGGAAACATCATCAGTATACATGTTTTTTTAACAGTAATACGATTAAATTTTACGATTTACTTCATTATTTCATTTTTGTTCTTATATTGTGAAAACCTACATCTGAATGCGCAATCTCCGTCGTGCAAGGCTTTGTCATACTTTAAACGAAATGCTAACTCACAAATTGTGCAATGCAAACCAATGTGACTGTAATCAATGTATACTTGATAGTAAGAGTAACAAGCTTTGGCTTAACAATTTCAAATTGAAACACTCCACATTATTTTCGGAGACAACAAGAGAAAATGAAAGAATCATCGGTTTCAGACATATTAAATTCTACGAGATCAAGAAGGGTTTTTTTATTTTTCAATCTGAGTACAAACGGCATAGTTGATACGGTGTATTTGATTATTAAAAGTCAAACTTCGCCAGGAATCTTCACAGACAAGCCTTATAATACCAAAGGACATACTTCAATTCATCGTATTATAAAAACGTAAATGGAAGGTTTTTACATTGACACTCATACCACATTTTCTTCTATCTATGTGTAGGGTACTATAGATAAGACCTTCAAACATCAACTTAAACTACCGGTTAATCAGTTAATCGGTCGAACGATTATCCGAGTAACCGGTTAGGCAAAAGTGTACGATTTGGCAACAATTATCATAATCAAAAGCATTGTGATGCTTTTCTATTTCTTTTTCGTCTTTTATTCTTATTTTTATCATTATTTCGATTTGAATCTATATAAAGGAATACCAACTTCGATCGACAATCGTTTTAAAGAAGAGCGAAAAAAATTAATGTTTGAAAATATTCCTCTGATCTTAAGCTTGTATGTTTTCTTACTCAGAAACAGCAAGTGGTAAACATCCGCGGAGGGGATAAGTGACTTTAATTGCCTTGATGGAAAAATTCTAAACATTAATACTTGAATATGATTTGTTTTCTGAAAATTTTGGCATTTATATAAATTGTATGACTTTTTTTGTTCTATTTTCATATTTGCATAAACTCAGTTCCAAACAATTGTAAAGAATTCTCTTTAAAAATAAGAAGTTTATCCAAAAATATTGGAAACTACAAGACAAGAAAAAAATATTGCATTTGAAAATACTATAAATACAAGTTTAAACATTAAAACTGTTCATTCTAATAGTTGACAATTCATGACGGGTGTCACATGTGGGGCAGTATATGTTTATCCTTCAGGAGGACATGCGATCACCTCAAGTTTTTTTGTACTCTGTATTTAGTTTTCTATGGTGTAATTTGTACATTGTCATTGTCGTTTTCCGTTGTTTGTTTGTTTTCGACTTATGACTTAGACAAAAGAGGGACGAAAGATACCAAAGGACAGTCAAACTCATAAATCTAAAACAAACTGACAACGCCATGGCTAAAAATGAAAAAGACAAACAAACAACAGCAGACATGACACAACATAGAAAACTAAAGAATAAACAACATGAACTCCACCAAAAACCTAGGGGTGATCTTATGTGCTCTGGAAGGGTAAGCAGATCCTGCTCTACATGTGGCACCCTTCGTGTTGGTACCAACCTCTTTGGTATCTTCCGCTTCTCTTCTACCGAGCCAAGTGAAATATTATATCAATCCAAATCTGAAATAGGAGGTCAAAAACACAAGCTAGCCTGTCCTAGATTTCGAAATGTCAATAAATTTCGTTAACTGAGTATACAAACTATTGAATACCTACTTTCTGGTAATTAGAGCAGATTTACAATGACGATTTTTAACACGAACTTTCCACAAATCTACATTACTGTTTCAATTCCTCTAAGCTTACATTCGATGATAAACGAATGTATGAAGAACTTTATTTACTTTTGGTAAGAGGCATTTGCACATTGCGTCTCTATGTGATCTTTCTGTTCAAGGACACTTTGAGTGCTCGTTTATTAGACATGTTTTTCTTTAAGTACTTTACAATACTTTCGCTGGTTGCTTGTCATCTGTCATTTTACAATTAATACATATAACGTCTACTTATATGGTAAGAGTGTTCTAGTGTTTTGTTAAAGAACTGGTACCATTTCTATGGAAAGGGCAATTGGCATTTCTTGGGTGAATTCGCTACAGTCTTTTTCCATTGGACGAGTTGCGGCGAATAATGCAAAGGAAACCAATGCACATAACAGTTTACAGAAAGAAGATGTGGAAAGGTTGTCAATGAGACAAATATCCCCCGGCAACCAAAGCGCACCGATGTCAACAACTGAAGCAGATCCCCAATACCAGTAAATAGTTACCCTTCTAGCAGAAATAAATTGTTATTAGGTACATGGGTAAGAAAAAGTTTCATATACAAAGTGTGGACGGGCGGACAAATGTACAGACAACATTATCAATATACAAATATCAACTTTCGAAATCGATACATATATTAATATCAATATTGCAATTATACTTTCTTCCATTGTTTACCAATTGAAAATGTCAATCATTTATTTTCAGTTTGATAGCAATAAAATGAAGATATAGATGGGGTTTACATAATAAACAATAGTAGACAAAGAGCTAAAAAATAGAGAATAAGGTATGCTAGTTTAAAAAAAATATAGAAAAATTATCAATAAAAAAAAGATAGACAGTAATGACCTAAATATTATAAAGAATGAAGGCTTCTCCATACATCTAGGTAATGAATGTTTACATGTTTAATTTTCTACTTTTTGTGAACGTTGACTTCAATAAGAAATGAACTTTTCGGTGCTAGGAGCTTCCCACTTTCCTAAGAAACATAACCCTGCCCAAAATTAAAATACAGTCCGAAGACCAAATTTGTCACTTTAAGTCTCTATGCATTTTTCTTTAATATTTTATACAGCTAGACGTCTGCTTTCTCAGTTATCTGGTGCAGAAAAATTGGTACCGTTAATGTTATTATAACAAATTTAAGGTATGATCTAACAAACTTCTGTTTTGACCTCCTATTTCAGTTTGCCTACATTTTATTAGGGTTTCATACGTAATTTAACGTAACTTTTAAAACAAATTTAGTGAAATGGTACTTAGAACACACCCTTACTGCTATATACTACATAACAGTTGTTACTAATTGTGGAAAATATCATGGTGAAATATGTTTTCTAACACTTATTATATGATTTATGTGACCTCCTTGTGTTGGGTTGAACCTAGATGTTTTCCCACAAGAAGTACATTCAATTACATGTACTCCACTTCGCCATCTAAATAAGTATCTACTAAATAGGTACTTAGGAGAAAATTGGTCAAGTGATCGTGTTTGACATTGCTGGTCTTAAGTGGTTGGTTTTTTTTTGTAAAGAATTTCAATGGAATCGTTACAATAAAGAAGTATTATTTTGTGTGTTCATTTATCTTTTATTTACATGGTGTACTTTATTTATTCTAAAACAAGACCTGAATCAAGAGTAGTGTACGATAAAAAAAAAAAAAGTCACTTATATATTGCACTCTTATAGTTACCTATTATATATCATCATGATCATGTGTGTATGTATTTTCATATAGACTGATACGATTTTCTAACCCTTTGTCGTGATGTTTTAGGTTAGGTTAATATTCATTATGTACATATATAGATAATGGAATACGCACTATAATATAAGGGTTTGGATTAGGGGTATCTTTCTCTTTAATCATGTATTCCATTATTCTATATTCTATATATTTTAGAATTATAATATTCTATTTCTTTATATTTGTTGCAAAATATTTCAACCACTTTTTTCTTGGCCATTTAATTGTATTTTAGAACCTCATATAGACCCTCTTATAGTATATCCGATTCGGGATAAATATATATTTACTTTTTCTGTCGTTTTTACAGGAACGTCTATAACATAACAAAAAAAACAAGAACTAAAGGATTTGTTTGTGAAATTACCAGAAAGATTTATTCAGTCTGTTTTGCCATTCTCTCAAGAGAACAATAGCAAGTGAAAACTAACCTTAAAACATCACAATAAGATAACCGGCTTTTTTAAATGGTAATTTATAACGTCGTTATAGAAAGAATTAATACAACTGTAACTAAAATCTGAATAGCTAAGAAATGAAATGCATAAGAATAAGACCATTCAATGACGTTCTTATAGAAATCGAGAAAAAAACATCCGCAATGCTATTAAATCTGTCGGAACTAGACATGATGCTTTCCTGGTAAATATAAATCAAATTGATTCCATTCTACCAAATTTAATCACGGTGTCTTAAACAGATTACACGAAGGAAAACTTGTTTTGAATATCAATAATCACCAAGTTTTTGATGTTTGCCATGCGCTGATCTTGTATAATAACACTCATTGACCAGATTACTAATATTATATAGAATGATGAAACTTTTATTAAACTGGAGTCGTCAAGGCTAAGGGATAACAATACAAGATTAGTTTTCTGTCAAAGTAATTGTCGATGAAACGTTCCATATTTGTCACTTATGACAAACTATATATTGTTACTGTTAATGGGTTTGATATGTATTGCAAAAATAAAACGCTATACCATTTTTAAATCACGATGAGAGAAGCGTTTTATATTATTCTAATATCGCATCACTCGGCATTAAAATTGCAATAGTAAAATTGTAGATTGACGTTGACAAGTATATAAGAAACCATTGGTACAGGATGTGTCTCATCTAAAGAAAAACTTAAACGTCATTTAGATCCATACAGTTAATAAAAAGAATATAAAATGTTCTATTTGATTTTTAGACATGTATGCCCTACTTGATCAAAATCAGGTCATACAATGAATGTTGTGTTTAGTTATAAAATGTTTAGAAATTGTTTATATCTGGGCGTTATGTATTCGGGTTTAGTTTTCTGTAATTAGTTAATACTTTAGTTTCATTATGTATATCTCTTTCATATTCATTTGATAAAATTTACTGTTTGCAATAGCATGAATTGTTCTATATAATAAGAATGTTCTTATCCCGGGCATACAGACAATGCCGTATTTGGCAAAACCTTTTCAACTTTTGATCTTCAGTGCTGTACAACTTTGTACTTTTTTCACTTTCGATCTTTTATATCTGGGCGTCACTATTGAGTCTTGTGTGGACTAGACGCGTTTTTGGCGTATTGAATTTTAAACCTGATGCTTTTTGTTATCTATTAATCATGGTTTTCTTTGTCTAATATGGTCTCCTTTTTATTTGTATTGTAGTCCTGTAATATTATGTTGTCATTTCAATGTTATATTTAACTTTGCCATTAAAGTGCGAGGTTTGGCATGCCATAAAACCAGGTTCAACCCACCACTTTTATTCCCCTTTAAAAGTGTCCTGTACCAAGTCAGGAAGATGGTCATTGTTATAATATTGTTCGTTTCTGTGTGTGTGTTGCATTTTAACGTTGAGTCGTTTGTGTTTTCTCTTATTTTTTAGATAAGACGTGGCACGGTACTTGTCTATCCCAAATTCATGTATTTGGTTTTGATGTTATATTTGTTATTCTCGTGGTGTTTTGTCTATTGCTTGGTCCGTTTCTGTGTGTGTTGCGTTTCGGTGTTGTGTCGTTGTTCTCCTCTTATATTTAATGCGTTTCCCTCGGTTTTAGTTTGTTACCCCGATTTTGTTTTTTGTCCATGGATTTATGAGTTTTGAACAGCGGTATACTACTCTTGCCTTTATTTATACCATTTCTATTGTCATATCTGTTGTCGATCGTATATCACTTCTCTGTATACTAGACAGTCATATAACTTCCTTTTATATAATTGAATATAAGACCGGTTGGTAGATTTTTACAAAACAAGATATTAATAATGTATAGGAGGTCCTCCTCAATTTTTACTTAGTAATTCCAAATTGGACAAAAAAGACACTAGAGGCAATCGTTCATGTCGAATGCGCCACAATAAATTATTATCCTCCGGAACAATTAAAATCTATAATATCGTAATATCAAAACTCTTAAGAATTTAATAGTTGTGTTTTAAAAGACTGATAGTTTACAATATGTTATTATCTTTTATTTATCTTTTAATTTTATTTTGAATAGCTTTCATTTGATATGTTACAGTATGGTCGGTTTGACATTTGTTCCGAGTGGCGTCTGTCATGGTTGTCATTGTATAAGAGGTTTAGGGTTTGACCGGAATAATCGGAGTTTAGGATATTAAAACAGAAAGGTACAACGTAGCTATTTCGACTTCAACCTTTATAGGCGGAGCCATGTTTTAGAGTAGTACAAAACTTTCCTTGCGAATTAGTATTCAAAGTACGTATACGTGAGTTTTTTTTTTAATCCTAAATATATATTCAGTTTCGTGATAGGATCATTCACTGATGTTTTCGCAATAAAAGTGATGTAATTGAATTGATTTCCATTAGCAAAGAAATTTTAAAAATTAATCTGCATATTTTCCTCAGACATCTTTTCTTGACAATAACATGAATAATCAGAAAAATAAATTAACGAGAAAGAATGTTATATTGAAAAGACAACAAAAGAGCAAATGCAGGGCACTATACTTGAAGATTGGATTTGAAATGAAGAAATATACCACAATCATTTTCTGTAGTTATTCTTTATATATTTTTCACATTCAAAATATTCAAAGTATAATTTGTTTCTGTGACATTTTGTCCTATTACTGTTTGTTAAATATATTTAGCATGAAGACCTCAAATTGTGAGCAAATACAATTATACTTTTATTAGTGACACATCGATTGCGATTCAAAATGATACATATAAATGCGTACAAATGGAAATACATGTTAACCAAGATTTTATAGAGTTGTAATTGGAATTTCAAAGATTTCTTGTGGAAAATACAATTTTTTTCATAATATTATAATATTGTTTTAATAATATTCCTAATAATAGTAATATAGAACCACTGTCCATTTGTTTGTTCTTATCGTCGTTAATACCATGACAGGTTTCTCTAAGACTTGTTTTAAATCCATATAATGTTTCCTTATAGGGCTTAGATATCTGAGTGGATCTGACGTTTCTTAATGGATACATCCAGTAAAATATTGTATCTGCACCGCAGTATGAACTTTTCATTATCACTTATTAAACAAAACACAGCACCTGCGTAGCTATGTGAAAGAAGCATGACTTATGAGGTGTTAACACGCACATAACAAAAGATATGTAGATTCAGACTTTGTGATTTTATGTTTGATTATAACATGTTATTCTTTTTATTTGACATGTATGCTATCTTTTTAATACGGTTATATAAAACAAAAGGAAAGGATGTCTCGATAAATTGTACTAAATATTGATATTTATATACAAAATGTTACAGTGAATCCTTAAACTTACTTCCTCATGCAACCTATTGAAATGCTCTTCAACTTTGTACTTGTTTGGTTTTATAACTATTTTGATCAGAGCGTCACTGATGAGTTTTATGTAGACGTAACGCGCGTCTGGCGTACAAATTATACTCCTCGTACCTATGATAACTATTTACACCTCTGGGTCGATGACACTGCTGGTGGACGTTTCGTCCCCGAGGGTATCACCAGTCCAGATGTCAGCACTTTGGTTTTGACATGAGTATCAATTATATGGTCATTATTATAAATTTCCTGTTAACAAAACTATAAATTTTCGAAAAACAAAGGAGTTTCTTATCCCAAGCATAGATTACCTTAGCCGTATTTGGCCAAAATGTTTGGCATTTTGGATTCTCAATGCTCTTCAACTTCAGTAACAAACACAAATATTAAGTGACACTGTTATTTCAGTGCCGGTCAATCGTCTCTTGATGGCGTCAGTAAAATTTAAAATCAACGAAAATATTTAACAAATAGTTAAATTCATAGATCAAATAAAACAGCTATTCATTTGTATGTATCTAATTGAGCTAATAACAGATCTATAATAATTTAAAGACAAATAAATGCAAATTAAAGAATAAAAATAATTACCCTCGAGATTGTCATGCCTTGCAAAAATTTCAGGAAATAAACTTTTACTTAAACTGCTGCATAAACAAATACCTGAAAAATCTTTCATAAAATCTCAACTTAAATAAGGCCGTTAATTTTCTCCTTTGAATTGTTTTACATTGTCATTTCGGACCCTTTTATAGCTGACTATGCGGTGTGGGCTTAGCTCATTGTTGAAGGCCGTACGGTGGCCTATAGTTGTTATTTTCTGTGTCATTTTGTGCTCTTGGTGAGAGTTGTCTCATTGAAAATCGTACCACATCTTCTCTTTTTATAACAAATAAAACTGTGAACCTGATGCACTGTATATTTGTTTGTCAATATTGTCTTTAAAAAATGACAAATTTCGCAAAGATCTGTTTTAAAGCCATTTTATGTTGCCTGCAGGGATAAGATTACAGAGTGGTTCTGACGTTTCTTAATGGATGTATCCAGTTAAACATTGCATCTATACCGCGGTTTGTTACGATTACAAGGAAAAACATCAGAGTCTTATATTGGTTGTTAAAAGGACATGATTTATGAGATATTAACACGCAAATGAAACAAGAAAGCACCAGACTATTCGATTATGTTCTATCATTTCATGTTACATTTTATTTTACTTATATAATACTTTTAGTAAAATAGTTATGTTAAACAATAGAAGTGATGTCTCAAAAAAAACAAATGATCGACATTCCAAAACACATATAATTATTACATAACAGAACAGAACAGCAAAAATTATGAAAGGAGAAACTTCGTGTGCAGGTTGTATGCCATAAAAAAAAAGTGTTATTAACGATCTTAAATGTAACGAGCTCTGACGGAATATGAGTATATTTTTAAACTCAAAATTTAAACGGTTTCTGTTTAATACAAACGAAAAATGTGGTGTAATTGTCATCGAAACAACTCTTCACCAGAGACCAAGTGACATAAAATTCAAATAAAGGTGACCCTATGGCCTTCAAAAATAAGCACAAAGTCATACCATAATCAGCTTTATATGTAAAAGGCCCCGAGATGACACATTGTCAAGTAAAATGATTCAAACGAGAAAACTAACGGCCTGATATATATATTTATATCAAATTCAATCCACGAAATACGAATTTAATATACAGCAACAAACGACATCCACTGACTTATGGTCATGCTACAGGCAAATACAGAATGTGGCGAAGTTACACAACATGTTCCCACACCCAGCGGGTCCCCACATCCACTAACATTGGACAGCGGTATAACAGTACAACATATAATCAAACTTTATCAGTTGATAGGGCTGAATTCATCGGATAAAAAAACACATTCATGACGTCGCAAGGTATTTATTCATCACTACAACAACAACTTAAGACATTAAGTAATTAGAGAGAAGCCACAGTTACTGACATCTTGTTTAAAGCAAATAACAACTTTTTACCAAAAAAAATCATGTATCCAAGAATAAAGTATTATACAGCACACATCTAATTCAGTTAGTGTAAGGACGCCTTTAACAGTCAGGGAAAAACATGTCAATGTGTAATGTCCAAAAACGGATATCGACAGATTGAAGGACTGTTAACATGGTAAATGTGCATTTGTTTATCTCTACGTATATAACAATAATGTATTTTGGATTTAATTTACTGATAACAAAATCTATATCTTAACTAATAAAACAATATTTAAAGATCTAATAAAAGTTAATTGGTATCATTTTAGAATAGTTTTATTTAAAGGATCAATTAGCTTAAAGTCTAATTGGTATAAACAGAAAAGAAAATCAGTTTACTCACACAATTTTTGTTATTTTGATATAATATAAAAAAAAAAAAAAAAGATGTGGTACGATTGCCAATGAGACAACTTCCACAAGAGACCAAAATGATACAGAAAATAATAACTATAGGTCACTGTGCGGCCTTCAACAATGAGCAAAGCCCTTACCGCATAGTTAGCTATAAAGGGCCCGAATGACAATGTTAAACAATTCAAACGAGAAAACTAACGGCCTTATGTATGTACAAAAAATGAACGTAAAACAAATACGTAACACATAGACAAACGACAACCACTGAATCACAGGCTCCTACGCCCCTAAGTTTACATACCGTTTTTAATTATAGTTATTTTCTTATTCGTGGCCTCAAACGCAAATAAAGTATTTATGAACAAAAACTCAAACACATATCTATTGGAACCAGCTCGCCTAGACGAGTACAGCAAAGTTTTATTTTCTAATAATACGACTGTCCTCAAATCACTTTGCCAGCACACTAAGACCGCTGCAGCAAACATGTCTTAAAAACATATCTACAATGAAAAATAATGAAATAGAATCTTTCATATCACAAAAAAATATTTACATAATGTTCTTTTTAAGATCTGAAGAAAAAAATCGAAATGCATTTACAAAAATAACCTTATACATGTTCACAAGGGGGAGAGGAGAAATTTTAATACACCTAAGGCTGAGCTTCAAATGGTCAAGCTATGACAATGTATTTTCAATGTAAACTTTTGCCGCGAATGACCAGTCCTTGCTATCATACAAATAACTTTAAAATTTTAACTCTGTTAAGATGACTTATTGTTATGCTAAAATAGTTTATTGTATTATTGTAAACATTAACACATGTTCTCAATATAACAACAAACCCATGTGCTATCGATAGTAAATAAATACATTTTTTATTAAAGTAAAAGTGTTATTATTATTATATATTATTATATAATTATTTGAAAAATGTGTTTGTTTCCCTCTGACATTTAAGTTAAGAATAAACGGTCCATTTTGAATCAAATGTCTGAACATTAACGTATTATATAATTCAATCATTGAACATACTGTGATTAAAGATCGGTTAGTGATGTACCAAATTAACTGTCATGATTCTTTATTGTCAACATTGTAGAACGTCTGGACAAAATTATTGCGTCTGACAACATGGACAATAAGAAAAGAATTCGTGAATTTGGAAGTCAGCAGCATAACTACATATTGTTACAAGTAATACTTAAAATTATAGTCTCGAAACTTATCATTATATGTTAATACAAACATTTGTAAGCTGCTACAAAGCATAAGAGGTTGATACCTTTTAAATCTACAGTAAAGAAATAAATTGCCTGGTCATTTAAAACCCAGACAAGTAATAATAATGTTTTGACATTTTTTGTAATTTGTAATTTAGTCATATTGATCAAAAGGATGAATGTGTCTAGACTTCTGTACTTTTTGCTGAAAGAGAAGGGACGATTCAAATGATTATTAGATATTCTGATCAGTTTAAAAGTTTACAAAGAAAAAAGATTTTATTTTATTATCTGCACTTGCCAAAAAAATACGTTGATTTTTCTTGTATGTGATTAAAAATTAGCTTGCATTTTTATCTAATATTAAAAATGAGTGTGATTTGTCAGGGTTCAATGAGCTGTCAACTTTAACAACAATTAAACGAAGCTATTGCTATATTGGTGTTTCACTTTCATTGTAATAATGTCTCTCTTCATAAAATATTATCAAATTGAGTGGTATTCTTGGAACGGAATGTCTATTGTTCCGGCTATCCGGAAGAATAATTAAAAAATCTTTATTTTTCGGCAATATGCATGTGCAGGCGCAAATGTTCAACTATATCAGAAGTGTCATGTGATGTGAAATTAGTCTCGAATGAGGTGTCGGATTGCTAACGCGCGCATACTATAGACGTGGAGATCTTATAAATTATTAAGATATTTTCTAAAAAAAAATAAAAAGAATGAGATAGCTGAAAAAACAGGACACAATTCGGAACAATAGCCTTTGCACATTAAAAGATAGAAGCGTAAAATAATACAAAAATTGCTGTTTTACCTGGTTACATGTATCTGTATCAACTAAGGCAAACGCATTAAATGTTCCATTGGAAAATGACAAAACAAATATTCTTTGCTTCATAATTTGTAAATTCTACCATGGATTTACATTGAAGTTTATATAATTAGTTATCAAAGGTACCAGTATTATAATTTAGTACGCCAGACGCGCGTTTCGTGTGCATAAGACTCATCAGTGACGCTCATATCAAAATATTTATAAAGCCAAACAGGTACAAGGTTTAAGAGCATTGAGGATCCAAAATTCCAAAAAGTTGTGCCAAATACGGCTAAGGTAATCTATGCCTGGGATAAAAAAAATCCTTAGTTTTTCGAAAAATTCAAAGTTTTGTAAACAGAAAATTTATAAAAATATATAAATCGTTAATTATACTACAACGGAGATATATACACATGCACTGATCTGCTTGGGATAGAAATCACCGTTTTATCTTCTTATCTTTTTAACTTTTTTTGAAATAAAAAAAGTAGTCATTTTTCTTATTTTCTAAGTGTTATAAATCATCGAACATTTTAAATGAAATCGTGCAAATTCTTTTGACGGAAGCCGTTGGATCGAAATTCAAGGATATTATACAGTCAGTATCTTCTTCGGGAATCATACATAGATATTAGAAGATGTGG